>OU015499.1:145245653-145430811 GCA_907164885.2 Dolomedes plantarius
TAAAAAAAAAATTTTTGTAAGCAAACGATAAGTAATTCTACATTAATAACCCGCCGTAGTTTCGTTAGGAGACTACCTGAAATACTTTTTTTTGTCAATTTATTTCGTTGTTATGCACGTGACGCAAAATTAATTCAAAGTATCACAAAAAGAAAAGAAACCACATGATCAGCATTTAATAAATTAAATTCTAAAAATCAATCATTAAAAATTCCCCAGTAAAACTGGATAAGACTGTCAGATTTCGCAACATTTGGCGCGATTTTTTTCGCCAAATACTTGGCGCGTTTTATTACTTCCTCGCCAAACACTCGCCAACGGATTGGCGAGGTTTCAGGATTTGCTAGAAATCAAAAACAAAGCTGTAAACAAACATAAAAACAGCTGTGGCAAACTGCAAAATGTAAAGAAAAAGCATCAATGCGGACAAATAAAAAACAAATAACTTTAAAAAACAAACTTCCCACAGGTTATATAAAATCCGTAGGCGCACACGGAATCTCCGCTTTGCTAAAATTTACGCTAATTAAAGCATAACACCATAAAATAAAACAACGCATAAACACAACAAACATGATACAAAATATAACAAATAAAATTTTTATTTGCAAATTAAGAACACTAATAAATAAGATAAACACAAATTAAACATATAAAAAAATGGTACAACCTGTGTACACACAAAAAAAACTGCTTCTTTGCACACTTAAAATTAATACATAAGTGGCTCATTTATCGTCATCCTTTGTTGATGGAGAGGGTACACCAAAGCCACATCTTTTAAAAACGATAAAAAAAATCAGGCACATCCTAATTTTTTTTCGCCAAATGTACTCGGCAGTATACGAATCAAATTCGTCCTGAACTTGCCGAGTACCTGCGAGACTACGTTTCACCTCATTCCAGGTTCCTTCTATAGTATTGGTACGGGCCCCGGTTTCTGGATCCTTAAAAACAACGCCATCAAACCAGCATCCCTACACCACTCGATAACTTTCATCTCTCCAGATCTCTCCAAATCAACCAAATACTTAAAATTAATACAATTAGCCGCCATTTCACAAAATACAACAACAAAGCTTCAATAAACGCAGAAATACCATCAAATAATACACAAAATTTAAACTCACCTTTATAACACACCAACACACTTCACACGCCGCATTCAAATTGTACAACATAACAAGATTCACCTAATTGGTCAAAATAAATCACTTGTCCAAACCATGTGATACATCCGTCACGAAATAATCACATGACATATACGTCAGAAGTTTACAGTAGAAACAACCTTGGCACCATAATCGCCCCAATTGGCGACCAAAAACTCTCCCCAAATTGCCGAAAAATACACCTGACCCACTTATACAGTCTAGCCAATTCCCCAAAAATCAGAAAATAGAGATAAAAATTCGAAAAATATATCATTTTAAAGGAATTTTCATGATCTTTCTCGTGATACAAATTTTATAACTACTAGCTTTATAACTGTTATAGCGCATACAGATTGGTACAGAGTTCACTGCATCTGCCAGTGATTTATGTCTCTCTGTACTCTCTACTATGCGCTGGATCGCCTCCTCTGGCGGTCCATCAAAGTAAGAGAGGGGGGTCAGCGGGTCAAATGGTGTCGAGCGGGGTCGGGGGAGACACCACATCAAGACGGGAGGGAATGGGGGTGGTTCTAAATACCGTGTCTAATGTTACCGTGACTAATGTGATGACAGGAGTCGGGGAGAGAACTCTGTACCAATGTGTATGCACCATTATATGTACTATCTGAAAACCCGCACTTCGCTAGGGAGTACATTAAAATTAAATTCAACGGTCAATGCATGCAATAATGCCAATATATATATATATATATATATATATATATATATATATATATATATATAATAAAGACGACGATCAATGTATATAATTGATGTAAAATATATATATATATATATATATATAAAAAAATCGTAAGGGATATTTTTATAGACAAAATAATGTAGAAGAAAATATTCAAAAGAATTCATTAGTATTCTTTATATTAAATCTAATATAAAGAATACTAAAGAATATAGTACAGTTAATATAGTACAGTTTGAAGAACACTTCTTTTACTGTATTTTAATATTTTTTTGGATAATGTCCAATCATCTGCCGCATTATCAAGAAAAAAAAATTTTTTTTAGTCAATTTAGTTTTTATGCACGTGACGATAAATTTTTTTAAAGTACCAGAAAAGGAAGTCACGTGATCAGCATTTAATAAATTAAATTCTAAAAATTAATCATTAAAAATTCACGAAAAATCAGGATAGGGAGGTAACGATTCGAAAAAGATTTCATTTTAAAGGCATTTTTATGATCTTTCTCTTGATATAAATTTTATAACCCTCAAATTATTATTTTAATGCAAACTTAAAAAAAGTTACAAAAACTGCTTAAAAATTTAATTTTAAAAAATCTAAGAATAATTTTTGAAAAATCTTTCTTAGCGCACCCCTACACTATATGTAGAATTGCCATGCAAAATTTCAGCCCTTTAGGTCCAGCGGTTTGATCTGTGCGTTGTATGTCAGTCAGTGAGTGAGTCAGTTACGGAACTCTTTTATATACATAGACTAGGTGCATTTCACAAGTCTGCGAATTCCGAGAGATGGCGCCACTGCACTGAAGCATGAATATAAGTCCACTTTTTGAAATTTCAGTGTCAAAGCAATTAATAATTGGTGGACTCCTAACTTTTTACAGTCATAATAAATTTCCCAAATAAGAAGGATCGACACCACTCAGTGACAAAATATTTTTTGGGTCATCAAATAATAAATCACTTTTTTCAGAAGCCAATCCAGTTGCACAAAATCTTGCTATTCCAGCGGAGAAGCAAGTTCATGATGACAACGGTTCATCGTCCAGTGAGGTTTCATCACTAAGAAAGGAAAAAAAAAGTAAATAAATCAGTCGGGGACAGTCTCCCTGCCGCAGAAGTAAGCACTCGTGAATTACGAAACAATTATTTCAATTTTTTTTTTGTAGTCAAAAGATAAGTTAAAGACTAAACTGGGCGTTATTACTTTTTGTAGTATTTGTTCTCTCTTCGTCGGAAAACGCGATATTTAAAAACGTGTCATGAACGGATGGTTTAAAATAAAAATAAAATAATATGCAGATTTTTCAACTTTGAAGGCAGGATTCGAATTACGGAGCTCTCGCGTCACAGCCAATGGGGTTTGTACAAGTAAATACCACAAGAATTTAAGATGTACGTATTTTTTCAGCGAGTCGGGGTTTTAAGCAGTAACTATTCTGCGAGTGAGTTGGGACTTTCAGCCATAGTGTTAGTAGCTGTTTTCGCAGCAAGTTTGATATTTAGATGTTTTTGCGACGAATTGTCGAGCCATTAAACTTGTATCCCTTCTTTCTTCCTATAACTATCCCAAGCTTTACCATTCAGTATAAGTAGTTTTTTTTCAAAATTTAAGTAGGTTAATTTTCGCCCGTTCATGACACGCTTATCTGTTGAATGGTTTCTTTTTTGTTTAATGGTTAAGTTTTTGTAAATATTTTTCTTCCAAGCTATTGGATCAAATCGATCCCCTTTTTTACTATGTTTTTATGTAAAATAAGAAAACTAAAGGCATTTTAGTTAGCCTCATCAAGTCTACTTTCTTGTGAAAGGTTTGTTATTTCAGAAAATTAGGTAAGGGGCAAATTATGCGGTTTAATCCACCCAACACTTTTTTCAACTGCTAAATCTCTTAGACCAGGGGTGGGCAAAGAGCGGCCAGCTACAAATTTTTTTGTGGCCCACCAGATAGTCGGAAAAACTACCAGAGACAGCCAAAAACTCCAAGACAGCCAGAAAAACCGCTAATATTCTATTAAATTTATATTTATTGATTTTTATGATACAATTTATACCTTTTCATAAATGCAATAATTCATCAGATAATCAAGATATTCCTCAGATTATCAAGCTCCGAGCTTGATTATCTGAGGGCGGTCGCCGTGGACCGTGGCTATGCCTCTGATATCGTTGATTCCATTTATAAGAAATTATCTAAACCGGTCCAAAAAAGGTGTATTTCAAAGCCGAACCTGTCGGTGGTTTTGCCCTTCTTTCCCAAGATCAGTCATCAAATCGCTAAAATTCTTAAAAGGTTTGAAATTAAGGTTATTTTCTCTCCTGTCAATAAAATATCTTTTTCGGATCTCAAACACCCCATTGATCGCTTAAATAGCTGGGGTATCTACCGGGTTTCTTGCCAGTGTGGCCTTTCTTGTATTGGACAAACCGAGCGTGCTCTTAAATTCCGCTTGAAGGAACACGAGAGTTACGTTAAAAAACAAGAGTTAAATCGTTTGTCCATTGCTCAACACGCCTGGACTTCGAATCATCGGTTTGAGTTTTCTTCTGCCTCCATTATTCAGAAATGTCGCTCGTCAGCCGATCTTGATTTCTGGGAATCTTATCACATCTTTAAAAATTCGGGTTCTTTGGTTAATGATTTGACAAGCATCCCTCTTTTTCCTCAATTGTGAAAAGGGTTTATTTAGCTGTGTTGGCCTGTTACTTCATTTTTTCCCACTAGATGGCGCTGATTGCCCTATTTCTGCCTCTTCGCACCTTCGAGTGCTCGACACGTGCGGGTACTTAAGTGCATGCGCACGTGTCTAGTCGCTTAGTTTCCGGCTTTTTTGAGCTGCCACTAAGTTCTTTGCTCTGATGAAGAAGCTCCTTTGTAGCTTCGAAGCGGCCGCATGCAAAATAATTGCATCTTACTGCTATTTGTGCTTTATTTATGTCGGAATTCCTGTTTATAATATGGAAGTTAGTTGTAACAATGCACAATGTATTGAAAACATGAAATATTTTTTTCCCTCATGCTAGGAAGTTATAAATTTTAAGGATTCTTTTTTCATGTAGTTTTTTTAAATCTTATGTTTATATTTGCTAATGTTTACTATCCTAAATTTTCAGATGTTACTTAATGTATTTCTTGATTTTAAACAGGACGATGATAAAGACAGATTACATATAATATACATTATGCTGTTATACATATGAACATAATCTATATAAATAAAGCAGTGTCTCTATGTATGTATGTAACGTATACAAATCTACATTTCTTGAAGAATCTGTTGAAACTACGTATACTTATGTTTTGAAGCCTGGAGATAATTCTAAGATTAGTTTGGAAGCTTTAAAATCGTTTTACAGATATTTTAATTCTAAAAGCACTCCACCGCTTCACTACATTTCACCGCTTCAATAAACATGGCCTACATTTTGGTCGAAAATCGGTGTATTTTTTTTCACATGAAAGTACATAAATGTTACATATTTGGAAAGAGATTTGAAAACTGATAATTTTTTCTGCTTACAGTTATTCTGTTACTTTAATAGTTTTACAGATGTTTTAATTCTAAAAGCACTCCACCGCTGAGACGAAAGAATCAGATCACCCATCTCCAGTATGGTGCAGCCATCTGTCGGCAGCGACGGAATGAAAATTGACGGGAATTTAATACATTTGTATGGCTCTGAAAAGGGCCTTTTTTTCTTTTGTGGGGCCCGAGCATAGCCGGGTGAAGCCCGGTTAGTCTTATATATAAATATCTTGTTTAAGTTTATAATTAATAAGAAATATCCGAAAAAGTTAACATTTGATTGTATAACTGTGCTAATATATGTAAAAATATAAAATGTTTAATTACCATTTTGTATTGTTGATCCTTTTGTATGTTAAAGTTACTTAAAATATCTGAAACCTTTTATCAGTGTAAACGATTATCATGTAAATATGCTATAGATGTGATGTTTGAAATTGTAATCATTATTTTCTTTCCATATTGTTGTATTGAATGTCATTTTTAAGCTTCTTCACTATGTTACTTGTCAGTGTATGTTTATGTGAAGAACATCCGAGGCATATAGTTCATGAAAGGACTTGGTTGAAAATTTATCTATTCTGCTAGTTGGGTGTAAACTTAAAAAACAGAACTGAATAATTTTCGATCTTCAGTTTTAATCTTGCTAGCAATTTCATAAATTCCACGATGAAAGAAAACTGTAGGAAGAAACGCTTTAAGAGTTATTGTATGATGTTAATAAAAATAGATTATACCAAGTGAAAAGTTTTAAGAATCTTGTGTGTTAAACTATGAACATACTTAACAGAGATTTTAGTAAAAATTATGTGCTTTATTTTGCTTTTCTATTGTTATTTAACCAATCAATGTCAAGTTATAGAAGAATTAATTTTTCTGTGTGACTTATCTTTCAATAAGGCATGCTTTCATTGATTTTGCCCTTTAAAATTTTATCTAGTAAAAGCTTACAAATAACACTGTACAGCATGAAAAATGTCTTTTAGATGAAAATGTGTTTCTTGTATACTTTTGGCTGAAAATAACGAATTTGTAATTATTTTTTGTTTACCACGCACCAAAAGGTTTGTCTTTGGTTAAATATATTTCAACACTTTAACGCTTCCGCTACCGGACACCTATGTTAACATGCCCTTACAGGCAAAGAAAAGGCGCTCTCATTGACAGTGGGACCGTCACCAGCTTGGCGGTCATTTGGACAATATTGGCGACTTTAGCGGCATTTTTGGCGACAAAAGCCATATCTACCTTCCCGAAATTTCGAGGCTCTAGCTAGAATAGGAAGGGAAATATCTGCGAATTGACTACAGGATTGGTGACTTTTCTTTAGAGGGCATTTTCTCCCTGCTCCAAACCGATATAAAAGACACGCCGACTGACTGAGAGCACTTCTGAGTTTTTGTTCAGATGTTTCCTCCCACTATCTTATGTTGCTGGTTGGAAAATTCTAGTGACGTTAAGTGTGAAGTGTACAAGTGTTTTAAGAACAAGATTTTGTATTATGTTCAGTGCATTATGTCTCGTCAGCGTAAAATTAAGCCGAACTTATTTTTTATGCGTGTGACGAACTTACATCGAAGACTCAACAATGTAGCTTATCACGATTAGTTAGAAAGGCTTATGAACTGTACTTTGGATGTAGAGTTAGGAACTAGGATAAGTCCTGGGCTCCACATATATGCTGCAATTCATGTTCCAGGAATCTGAGAAACTGGTTACAAGGAAAACGTAGGAGATTGAAATTTGCAGTACCAATGGTTTTGCGTGAACAGACCAGTCACGTAACGGATTGTTACTTTTGTTTGACAACTGTCAAGGGGTTCTCTTCAAAATCCAAACATTGTATTCAGTATCCAAACTTAAACTCCGCTATGCAACCAGTTCCTTATTCAGAAGATCTTCCTATACCTACAGCTCCAGATAAACAGACTGTTGATTCAGAGGAAGACACCTCCGATGACCCAAACCATCAAGATCCTGACTTTCAACCATCTACACCTATGACATGTTCAGATCATGAAATCACACGGGCAGAGCTTAACAATCTTGTACGGGAATTAAAACTCAAACAAACTCAGAATTACTGGGTTCTAGGCTTCAAGTTTGGAATCTATTAGAGAAAGGTGTAAAAATAAGTTTATTTAGAAGACGACAAGGCTATTTTGTAGACTATTTTGCGGAGAAAGAAGGCATCGTACATTGCTGTGACGTGAATGGCGTATTTCAGGCATTGGGACATTAACATAATCTAGCAGATTGACGCCTGTTTATTGACTCATCCAAACGTAGTCTCAAAGCAGTGCTCCTCCATATAGGCAATGTTTGTCCGTCTGTTTCTGTAGCATATTATACAAATACAAAGGAAAATTACGAAGTTATGAGTGCAATACTGAAATTAATTGAATACACTACATTCAAACGGCACATTTGAGGAGATTTGAAAGTCATTGAGATATTAAAAGGCATGCAACTGGGATACACTAAATTCTGCTGCTTTCTCTGCGAATGGGACACCCTTGACAGAAAAAATCACTACATCCGTAAACAGTGGCCTCTAAGAAAAAACTTCCTTAATGGCACCAAAAACATATCACGTGAACCATTTGTGAATCCCCAATGTCTTTTTTTCACCATTGCACATTAAACTCGGTTTGATGAAAATATTTGTAAAAGTTCTGGACAAAAAAGGAGTGGCTTTCTTGCATCTCAGGAACAAATTCAAAAATTTAAGTGAGGCAAAGGTAAAAGAAGGGGGTTTTATTGGCCCACAAATTAAAGCAGTCTTTCATGACGAAGAGTTTGAAAAGAAACCGTCACAGGCAGAAAAAGAAGCCTGGCTGGCATTCAAATCAGTGTGCTCAGGTTTCCTTGGAAATGAGAAAGCTGAAAACTATTAACATCTTGTTGGTGACAATGTGAAATGCTTTCGTATTATAGCTTGATATGTCCTTAAAACTAAACTTTTTGGACTCAAATCTGGACGCATTTCTTCAAAACCTTGGCGCAGTTAGTGATGACCATGGGGAAAGGTTTCACCAAGACATAACTATGTTTAAAAAGAGTGTCAGTGGACGATGGAATGGAATTATGCTAGTTGAATATTGCTGGTCTGTTATCAGGGACACACCAACAGATGTCTACAAGAAGAAACAGCCACAAAATCATTTTAGTGTTTGTGTTTTCTATAATCAAGCCTGTGTTACATTTCTCTGTAACCAATATCTATAAATATAGAAGTGGGTCTCCTACAAATACGGTACGTGATGGACCATTTTGGTTTTTATTTATGAATCAAGAACCTTTTGTTTATTACAGAATCACAGTTTCATCTAAAGGCAGAAAAATGCCACATTTATGTACAGTGTAATTAGATGCTCCATGCATAAAATATTACTTTATCAGCACATTACAAACATACACTTCGATTAAAATAATAAAACTAAATAAATTTAAAATAATTAAAACAGCCATAAAATATTTATTTATAAATCATAATTCATATTTATTTTCTCATTTACAAAACACAGTAGATGTAGAAAAAAATAAGTTGAAATATGAAAATTATAATCAAACATTAGGCAATAACAAAAACCAGAAGTATCGCATAAGTCACATTTCATAAAAACCTTTCCTGAATATAAACAGGTGTAATGGGTTTTTTTTTACTTCAGTCACTTTGGTGGATCAAGTATCCCTCAGAGATCGTACCCATGACCGATACCACATTGATATATTTAAAAAATTTAAGTAATGTCAAAAAACACTAAATTCCAAAGCATATTTATATATGAATTCTCTCTAAACAGAGAAAATCAAACCTGAGCGTGAATTCCTATCTCACCATGGTGGGACAAAAATATTTCTTTGCGCCAAAAACTCTCGTTTCATACGATAGTACTCAGTTGATTACATCCCTGAATTGATAGGGAGATACGTTTCTCATCTGTTCTCAAGCCATAAGCCTATCCCTCATACCCTGCATATGGAAGGGTTTTTCATTTCAAATTACCCTCTCCGGAAAATCTTTTCTCTCATGTAGTTCAATCTGAAGTTTTTCTTCTGAATGGGTAGAAAGACTCGTTTTTAAAGCACACTGCAAGGAAAATCTTTTGTCTCACACAGAGGAGGGAAGATTTTTCTTCTGTGTAGGAACGAACATGTTTCATTAAATGATGGAGTTCAGAAAACCTTTTCTGACATATCGTGAGGACAAAAATACTTTTCTCCATGGATCCTTTGGAGATGCGATTTCAAAGTCCCTTGCACTGAAAATCTTTTCTCACATACAGTGCATGCGAAAGGTTTCTCTCCCGTGTGGGTACGAAGATGGGATTTTAAATGACCCTCTTCAGAAAATCTTTTCTTACATACAATGCAAGCGAAATGTTTCTCTCCTGTGTGCGTTCGGAGATGTGTTGTTAAATGACTTTGTTGAGGAAATGTTTCCTCACATACAGTACATGCGAAAGGTTTTTCTCTAGTGTGAATGCAGAGATGTGCTGTTAAAATACATTGTCGAAAAAATTTACTTATTAGGTACTATGTCTTCTGTGTAGGTACGAACATGTTTTTAAATGATCGAGTTCAGAAAACCTTTTCTCACATATCGTGCGGATGAAAAGACTTTCCTCTATGGATAAAGAGATGAGTTTTCAAATTCCCTTGCAACGAAAATCTTTTCTCACATACACAGCAGGCGAAAGGTTTCTCTCCCGTGTGGGTGCGAAGATGTCTTTTTAAATCACCTTGTACAGAAAACCTTTTTCTACATACAACGCAGGCGAAAGGTTTCTCACCCGTGTGAATGCGAAGATGGGATTTTAAATGACCCTGTTCAGAAAATCTTTTCTTACATACAATGCAGGCGAAAGGTTTCTCTCCTGTGTGCGTGCGGAGATGTACCGTTAAAACACTTTGTTGAGAAAATTTGTTCTCACATACAGTACATGCGAAAAGTTTCTCTCCCGTGTGGATGAGGAGGTGTGCTGTTAACTTACTTCGTTGAGAAAATGTTTTCGCACACACAGTGCAGGCGAAAGGTTTCTCTCCCGTGTGGTTGCGGAGGTGTGCTGTTAACTTACTTCGTTGAGAAAATGTTTTCGCACACACAGTGCAGGCGAAAGGTTTCTCCCCCGTATGGATGCGGAGATGTCTATTTAAGCAACTCTGTTGAGAGAATGTTTTCCCACACACTGTGCAGGTGAAAGGTTTCTCCCCCGTGTGGGTGCGGAGATGTCTTTTTAAATTACCTTGTCGAGAAAATATTTTCCCGCATACTTTGCAGATGAAAGGTTTTTCTGTATGGGTATCAATAATATGGTACGAATGATGCGCATTTAAGGCGGCTAAATGTGAAAATGTTTCTTCACATAAATTACATTCGAAATTTTTTTCTTCGGTGCGAGGGGGAATCTGTGCACTGGAACCTTTTACATTTTGACTAATAATACAAGTGTCACAAGCAATGCTTTCGTCTTCGGCTTTAGTTGGGTTTTGCTCGCAGGAATAGCATTCATTGGACAGTCTATTTACGCTGGAAATGCACGATATTTGCTCTTCAGGCATGCCAACGTTCCTTTACACGATGATTAAAAAAACTATAACTGCCAACAGTACGTTGACTTTATGAATTTTTGGACACCACAAAGATTTTAAATTCCCTCCTAACAATCTGTACCGAGAACCTGAAAAGAGAGGAGAAAGGAATTTGAATGGGATACATTAACACTGATCCATCACGCTTTTTTTTAATTTTGCACATGAAATGAATAGCAATATTTGAAAGTTTGTGCTACGAAATGAGATATCTATAAAATAAGATGTTATAAATTACGTTCTGGATGAATTAAACTACTGAGCATTTTGAATTTATTGTAATTAGGGCACGAGGTTCCTTAAACATTCTTATTGTTTTTTTCTGGTAGATCATGAGGACGTGCAGAGATTTGATATGTTTCGGTTTGAAGGGTCTCCACAGTACGGATATCGGCCCAATGAATAACGTATAAGCAGTATTAATATTTTTCCCTTTACATTCATTTTAGTTATCCGTAATTAAAAATAATTTAATCATTAATTATTTAGTTTAATGCTCCGAGAAATTCAAGAGATTAACATCTAATGGAAAAGCTCGGTTACCCTGAGATTAAAAAGTTTATAAATGTAATGAAACATATAAAATTATTACGGGAAATAAGAAATATATGGCTTTTGGGTTTGATTTTGCATATTTGTTTGGATTGCAGTTTGTTGGCTACAGATATTTTCCCCCACGCTCTCTCCATATTTTATTCTGAATGCTGGGTATATAATACATTAGAATTGGCGGTAGTATAAATTTTTCAAATTTCTTTACTTTCAACTACTGTACAATAGAGCTTTTATGTGATTCTTCACATTTCTAAACAGTTATCTGTGGACCTCTTGTAGTCTATGTGGTAAACGTCAGGAATATACGGCTGATAATTTATTTTCCGACCGAAACCTTTTTATTATCGTATTACAAGATTATAAACAGGGAATAAAAATTTTAAACAAAAGAAATCTACGCGGCTATCATGGGAAACTTTTTAAAATCTTATTAATAAAAGCGAATGTTTGCGTGCGTGTGTGTGGGCGGCCCCCAAGCGAATCTGTGAAACTTACAGCCGTGAAATTTGGTACACAGGTAGTGAATAGTCTGAACATGTGCACCTCGAAGCCCGAATTTTAAATTTTATTACCGTTAATTTTAAATTAATAAAAAACCATCAATTTTTGAATGGTGAGTACAGAAAATAGAAGAGCCTTACCAGCCGCCATATTTGAAATGTCAAAATCGACGCATTTTTTTCATGAAAGTACATAAATGCTACATATTTCGAAATAGTTTTTAAAACTGATAATTTTTTTCTGCTTAAAGTTATTCTGCTACTTCAATAGTTTTACATCTATTATAATTCTAAAACTCCACCGCTGAGAAATCAAATCAACCATCTACAGTATGGTGCAGCCATCTGTCGGCAGCAACGGGAATGAAAATTGACGGAAATTTGGAAAGAGCTTTAAAAACTGATAATTTTTTCTGCGTACACTTAATCTGCTAAAAATTAATCTGTACACTTAATCTAGCAAAATCTTAACATTTATGCTCCGAATATTTCAACACTTTATCCAGAGGTGCTAAGGTAATAACCCGTAATAACAGTTTTTGAAAGAAAAATATTAATTTTACCGAGTATTGATTTTTAATTTCATTGTTTGTATTAAATGTTTGTTTTATTAAAAGTTATAAACTTTTGGGACTCAAATCTGGACGCATTTCTTCAAAACCTTAGCACAGTTAGTGATGACCATGGGGAAAGGTCTCACCAAGACATAACTATGTTTGAAAAGCGTGTCAGTGGACGGTGGAATGGAATTATGCTAGTTGAACATTGCTGGTCTGTTATCAGGGACACACCAACAGATATCTACAAGAAGAAACAGCCACAAATCATTTTAGTGTTTGTGTTTTCTATAATCAAGCCTCTGTTACATTTCTCTGTAACCAATATCTATAAATATAGAAGTGGGTCTCCTACAAATACGGTACGTGATGGACCATTTTGGTTTTCATTTCTGAATCAAGAACCTTCTGTTTATACAGAATCACAGTTTCATCTAAAGGGCAGAAAACTGCCACATTTGATGTACAGTGTAATTAGATTCTCCATGCATAAAATATTACTTTATCAGCACATTACAATAAAAAGCTTCGATTAAAATAATAAAACTAAATAAATTAAAAATAATTAAAACAGCCATAAAATATTTATTTATAAATCCTAAGTCATATTTATTTTCTCATTTACAAAACACAGTAGATGTATAAAAAAGGAGTTGAATTTTGAAAATTATAATCAAATATTAGGCAATAACAAAAACCAGAAGTATCGCATAAGTCACATTTCATAAAAACCTTTCCTGAATATAAACAGGTGTAATGGGTTTTTTTTTACTTCAGTCTCTTTGGTGGATCAAGTATCCCTCAGAGATCGTAGCCATGACCGACACCACATTGATATATTTAAAATTTTAAGTAATGTCATAAAACACTAAATTCCAAAGCATATTTATATGCGATATCTAGTCTAAACAAGTACAGTCAAACCTGAGTGTGAATTCATTTCTCACCATGGTGGGACAAAAATATTTCTTTGCGCCAAAAACTCCCGTTTCATACGATAGTACACAGTTGATTACATCCCTGAATGGATAGGGAGATACGTTTCTCATCTGTTCTCAAGCCATAAGCCAATCCCTCATACCCTGCAGATGGAAGGGTTTTTCATTTCAAATTACCCTCTCCGGAAAATCTTTTCTCTCATCTAGTGCAATCTAAAGTTTTTCTTCTGAATGGGTAGAAAGACTCATTTTTAACGCACACTGCAAGGAAAATCTTTTGTATCACATAGAGGATGGAAGACTTTTCTTCTGTGTAGGAACGAACATGTTTTATTAAATGATGGAGTTCAGAAAACCTTTTCTGACACATCGTAAGGACAAAAAGACTTTTCTCCATGGATCCTTTGGAGATGCGATTTCAAAGTCCCTTGCAATGAAAATCTTTTCTCACATACAGTGCATTCGAAAGGTTTTTCTCCCGTGTGGGTGCGAAGATGGGATTTTAAATGACCCTGTTCAGAAAATCTTTTCTTACATACAATGCAAGCGAAAGGTTTCTCTCCTGTGTGAGTTGAGAGATGTGCTGTTAAATGACTTTGTTGAGGAAATTTTTCCTTACATACAGTACATGCGAAAGGTTTTTCTCTAGTGTGAATGCAGAGATGTGCTGTTAAAGTACTTTGTCGAAAAAATTTACTTATTAGGTACTATTAGGTACTTTGTCTTCTGTGTAGGTACGAACATGTTTTTTAAATGATCGAGTTCAGAAAACCTTTTCTCATATATCGTGCGGATCAAAAGACTTTCCTCCATGGATAAAGAGATGCGTTTTCAAATTACATTGCAATGAAAATCTTTTCTCACATACAGAGCAGGCGAAAGGTTTCTCTCCCGTGTGGGTGCGGAGATGGTATCTTAAAGAACCCTGTTCAGAAAATCTTTTCTCACATACAGTGCATGCGAAAGGTTTCTCTCCCGTGTGGGTGCGAAGATGGGATGTTAAATGACCCTGTTCAGAAAATCTTTTCTGACATACAATGCAGGCAAAAGGTTTCTCTCCTGTGTGCATGCGGAGATGTCCTGTTAAAGTACTTTGTTGAGAAAATTTTTTCTCACATACGGTACATGCGAAAGGTTTCTCTCCCGTGTGAATTCGGAGGTGTGCTGTTAACTTACTTCGTTGAGAAAATTTTTTCTCACATACAGTACATGCGAAAGGTTTCTCTCCCGTGTGGATGCGGAGATGTTTTTTTAAATGACCCTGATCAGAAAATGTTTTCACACATTCAGTGCAGGCAAAAGGTTTCTCTCCCGTGTGGATGCGGATATGTGTCTTCAAATTATTCTGCTTAGAAAATGTTTTCCCGCATTCAGTGCAGGCAAAAGGTTTCTCGCCAGTGTGGATGCGGAGATGTGTTCTTAAAGTACTTTGTCGAGAAAAACTTTTCCCACATACAGTGCAGGTCGAAGGTTTCTCTCCTGTGTGGATGCGGACATGTATATTTAAGCTACCCGGTTGAGAAAATGTCTTCGCACACACAGTGCAGGCGAAAGGTTTCTCCCCCGTGTGGACGCGGAGATGTCTATTTAAGCTACCCTGCTGAGAGAATGTTTTCCCACATACAGTGCAGGTGAAAGGTTTCTCCCCCGTGTGGATGCGGAGATGTCTTTTTAAATAACCGTGTCGGGAAAATTTTTTCCCGCATACTTTGCAGATGAAAGGTTTTTCAATATGGGTATCAACAATATGGTACGAATGATGCGCATATAAGGCGGCCAAATGTGAAAATGTTTCTTCACATAAATTACATTCGAAAAATTTTTCTTCGGTGCGAGGGGGAATCTGTGCACTGGAACCTTTTACATTTGGACTAATAATACAAGTGTCACAAGCAGTGCATTCCTCTTCGGCTTTAGTAGGGTTTTGCTCGCAGGAATGGCATTCGTTGGACAGTCTATTTACGCTGGAAATACAGGATATTTGCTCTTCTGGCATGCCAACGTTCCTTTATACGATGATTAAAAAAACTGTAACTGCCAGCAGTACGTTGACTTTATGAAGTTTTGGACACCACAAATATTTTAAATTCCCACCTAACAATCTGTACCGAGAACCTGAAAAGAGAGGAGAAAGGAATTTGAACGGGATATATTAACACTGATCCATCACGTTTTTAAATTTTGCACATGAAATGAATAGCAATATTTGAAAGTTTGTGCTACGAAATGAGATATGTATAAAATAAGATGTTATAAATTACGTTCTGGATGAATTAAACTACTGAGCATTTTGAATTTATTGTAATTAGGGCACGAGGTTCCTTAAACATTCTTATTGTTTTATTCTGGTAGATAAATGTAATGAAACATAAAATTATTACGGGAAATAACAAAGAATATATGGCTTATGGGTTTGATTAGGCATATTCGTTTGGATTGCAGTTTGTTGGCTACAGATATTTTCCCCCACGGTCTCTCCATATTTTATTCTGAATGCTGGGTATATAATACATTAGAATTGGCGGTAGTATAAATTTTTCAAATTTCTTTACTTTCAACTACTGTACAATAGAGCTTTTATGTGATTCTTCACATTTCTAAACAGTTATCTGTGGACCTCTTGTAGTCTATGTGGTAAACGTCAGGAATATACGGCTGATAATTTATTTTCCGACCGAAACCTTTTTATTATCGTATTACAAGATTATAAACAGGGAATAAAAATTTTTAACAAAAGAAATCTACGCGGCTACAATGGGAAGCTTTTTAAAATCTTATTAATAAAAGCGAATGTTTTCGTGCGTGCGTGTGTGGGCGGCCCCCAGGCGAATATGTGAAACTTACAGCCGTGAAATTTGGCACACTGGTAGTGAAGAGTCTGAACATATGCACCTCGAAGCCCGAAATTTAAATTTTATTACCGTTAATTTTAAATTAATAAAAAACCAACAATTTTTGAATGGTGAGTACAGAAAATAGAAGAGCCTTACCAGCCGCCTATTTGAAATGTCAAAATCGATGCATTTTTTTTATGAAAGTACATAAATGTTACACATTTGGAAAGAACTTTGAAAACTGATAATTTTTTCTGCTTACAGTTATTCTGTTACTTCAATAGTTTTACAGCTATTTTAATTCTAAAACTCCACCGCTGAGAAATCAAATCAACCATCTACAGTATGGTGCAGCCATCTGTCGGCAGCAACGGGAATGAAACTTGACGGGAATTTGGAAAGAACTTTAAAAACTGATAATTTTTTCTGCATACACTTAATCTGTTAAAATATTAATCTTGCGTACACTTAATCTAGCAAAACCTTAACATTTATGCTCCGAATATTTCAACACTTTAGCCAGAGGTGCTAAGGTAATAACCCGTAATAGCAGTTTTTGAAAGAAAAATATTAATTTTACCGAGTATTGATTTTTAATTTCATTGTTTGTATTAAATGTTTGTTTTATTAATTTTTATGTTTGTCAGTGGCTTCTACCTATACTTTAATTTTTTTCTAAAGAATCTTGCATTTATGATGCGTGGAACTCTTAATTGCATATTTCTATTAATTTTTTTGTTTGTCAATGCCTTCTAGCTATACTTTAATATTTTTGCTACAAAATCTTGCATTTATGGAGACATTTATTATGCAGATATGAATTATGGAGATGTTTATTGCTACAGAATCTTGCATTTATGGTGTGTGGAGCCCTAATTGCAGATTTTTATTAATTTTTACGTTCGTCAGGGTATTTTACCTATACTTTAATACAGTGGTGTCCAGCCCGCGGGCAGCATGCGGCCTAAAGCAAGTGTTAGTGCGGCCCAGAGAGAGAGAGCTCAAAGCAAAAAAAAAAAAAATTAATAGCCTGCATTGATAAAAAAGTAATGCGGAAAAGGAAAAAATGGACCATGTTATGCAAATCATCTTCAAAATGGTGAATTTTATGAAGGCTTGGGGATTGATTCATCGCCAGTTTCAGGAATTTCTTAAATGCTTGGATGCTGAATATGGCGATACTTTTAAGAAATAAGGTAGCTCAGTGGAGAAAATATTAAAAAGGTTTAATATAGCCTACTTGATGATATCAAATTGTTTATGACATTGAAAAGTAATCTGTGCCAGAACTTTATGATAACTGGCTTGCAGATTTAGCAGATTTTTATAGACCTGAATGCCCATTTAAATGACTCAAACACCCGTCACTTCATGGATTTTACTTCAGTGTAAAATCCATGAAGTTGAAATTATGGCAAGCCAAATTAAATGTTAAAATTTTTTGCATTTCGAGACCCTGACCAAGCACAATTCTAAAAATGTTATAAAATATGCAACCTTACTTTCCGATTTAGTACAAGAATTTAAAATTGATTTCAGGACTTTTGGGAAAGTAAACAATTGTTTTTTTTTTGCATGTTTTCTACTCTATTTACAGTCAGTATAGATATAATGCTAGCAAATTGTCAAATGGAATGCATAGAGTTGCAATCTGACATCTGACTTAAAGAGAAATTCAATCGAGTCTCTTTGTTGTACTCATAAATCATACCTGCCCAGATATAAATATCCTTCACTGCATAGTCAAGCGTTATTCTGGTCATCAACGTTTGGAAGCACGTACATCTGTGAACAACTATTTTCAAGAGTGAAGCACACTAAGAGTCAAATTAGAACCAAAATATCGGATGAACATCTTAACAACACCATGAGAATTGCAACCACTTCAATCGACCCAGATACTGAAGCTTTAGTTTTTCAAATTCAATGCCAAATATCACATTAATTTTTTGACTCCTATAGTTATCTTTTAAATTATAAATAAAATTTATAATGAAAAAAATACATATGTTAACTATACATTAAACTTTTTTTACTCATCAACAATTTTTAATGTTAGGTATATTTTTGTGTGGCCCAAGACAATTCGTATTCTTTCAATGTGGCCCAAGGAAGCTAAAAGGTTGGACACCCCTGCTTTAATACTTTATTTTTTTGTTGTTGAATTATTTACATTTTACTTAAATTCAATTCAAGCAATCTTTATTTATACTGTGTTTAATTTTTCATGCAAAGTTAACAAGGCAAAAGGCAATTTGACATTTTTTCTTTCTGCTTTTAGTGGTACAATGATGAAAGGCTGAATCTATCTAAATTCTGAGATGTGTATAACATTTTACATGTTTTTTTTTATGTTATTTATATTGCGTTTAGTTTTTAAGTTGACTTTGGTTAACAAACATTCATATTGAACCCCGAATCAAGAAACGAGAAACATAGTTTATGAAGGTACTTTGAGTTAATATTTGGATCAGTTTAATTGAACAGAGATTTATATGGAGTTTAATAAGGACAGGATGTTTCTATTATTGCTACAGAATCTTGCATTTATGGTGCGTGTAGCCCAAACTGCAGATTTCTGTTAATTTTTTTCGTCAGTCAGTGCTTTACCCAATACTTTAATACTTTTTTTTTTTTGGCTACAGAATAATGCATTTATAGAGGTATTTATATGGACAATTAGAGACATTTCTCATTTGTCATTATTTTTTAAAACTTTCTCTATTTTACGGAATGGATATTTAAGGTTACATAAGTTTCTGAATTGAAACTCATTGTTAATAATGCTCCTTCATGCATTTCCATGGATAAAATGTCTTTAGTTTTTATAATATTGACAGTGGATGTTAGGCCAAAGAGCCCTTAAAAATTCTATGACTAAAGAGAAATGGTAAAAATTTATGAAATTCTTTAGGATTGTGTGATTAGAACTGAAAATATATTTCCAATTCTGCTTTGCATACATCTACTCAGTGAGCTATATAAGCCCAAAGGTGACTACTATGTAATAAATGCACTAGAAATAAATATGCATGCCCATAAAAATGTACAGCGGGACTACAAATGTGATTTGGCGACAAACATTACTTCTTAACCACTCTTCAAACTTGTTGTCGATATTATTAAAATAGTTTTGCTATAAATCTAGCAAAATTCAGAGTTAGAATTATGAAAATAATAAAAAATGAAAATTAGATAAATTAATAATAATTCTAATTACAGTCTGATTATCTTAAGTTACCTTTATACTGGCTATTAAAATAAATAAAACAATTGTGTGATTCAGAGAATATTGGGAAAACATTTTGTGTTTACAGGACAAGGTAATCTCATAACATTTTTCATTCTGTGTATCAAGTCAAATGATTTTAAGATATCCACAGAGACTGGAATTCTTTAGGTCAAAACTATACAATATAGATCAGTGATACAGGAAATAAAGAAGATTAAGCAATAACTATTATAGCAATTTTTGGATAGAGGAAATCACACCTACCACTTCATTAACAATGAGTTAGAAAAGCAATTGGCAATATATATATTTTATGATAGAGTATGAAATATTTTATTCTGCAGTCATAAATGTATGTACTTTGGGTAACAGCAAAAGTTTATTACCATGTTTAACAAAACAGAGATTTAAGAAACATTTATGCATAGTATACAGAACAGTAATTCTCACACAGATTAAATCTTTTAAAAGTACCATAAGATGGGGATTATTTTGTGACCCATAGTAACTTTTTCCTATTTCGGATCTTGCACCGTGCCCGTGATACAGGATAGAAAAAGAAATGCGCCAACAGCCTGTCCGATATACAGAGACACTCGGTGACCAGTGTCCGAAGCTTCTGTGCGCCATTTGTTTTTGCTGGGCAATGTATTGTTCAAATCTGTTATCTAGCTATTAACTCGGAAATTTTATGTACTAAAGGTTAACACTTTATACAACGAACTACCAGGGGTAATTATTTTTCACTGTCAATATGATGGTTAGTTTGTGGAACAATATAACTTTTGTGTAGTGATATTCTTGAGGGATATGAGAACATAACCAAAATATCGAGAGGTAACAGAATTACATTGTGACACATTGACACTGTTACAAAATAACCCTCAAAGTCGGCCCACCTCCACCAGCCACTCGATGTTGCATTTTTCGGTCCTCTAAATTGCCACTGGAGAGAGAGAAGTATTGACTATCTGGAAAAAAACTACCCGAAGGAGCACAATCTGCCGAAAGACGAATTTCCTCATCTTCTCAAATTACTGATGGCTACCCTGGTCAAACGAGATCTCTTTGATGTCAAAGATATAGATAAAGCTATCCAATATTTGTAATAAGTATGTATAATTGTGTATCAAGCTTATAATAATCGTTTTACTGTCTAACTTTGTGTCAAGAAATTTTTCGCTTGGATTTCAAAGTGAAAATACAAATGTCATGAAGTAGCCCCCACTCTGCGGGGCAACTTTGTGACACATTTTAACTTTAATATCTTAAAGGTAATTAAAGATCTGGGTAAGAGCAATACATTACTACGTAAGGAAATGATGTACCAATGTTTTGCAATTGTTTGTTTTGGGCTAATTTTAATACTGATCGGCTGGCACACGAAAAAACTTGAAATCTGTCATAAAGTAACCCCATCTTACGGTATAAGTAAATTAAAATCAAAATCTGAAGTCACATAAAATAACCTACATGAAATTAGCTGTTTAGTTCATACACAAAAATGTTATGGTAATTTAAATATTTTATTGGTATTTTTACAAATTACTTCCAATAACATATTTTTCATTTCTTATCTCTATCTAAATTAAGGAAATTTCACACATTATATATAATAATAAATTAAAATCATTAGAAGTAATACACTTGACAGGAATAAGAAAAAAATATTTTTCTATATTTTGTACACATGATCTCTGGTGAGTGTACTAGAAAAACATTTATTGCCTTTATATTTCCAGCAAATGTGAGAATAAGAAAAAAAAAATTGCTTAACAAACGAATTATTGTTACTGTCAAAATAAATTGTACGACAAAATTCTTTTATATAAATCTCATTGGAGTATCAAACCTTTACATCTGCCTTTACACACTGGTATAAGGCAGTTAAAAATAATGGATTGTTGAGCTTATACCAAAATGCAAAATATCAGGAAACTTACGATATCACAGTGTAGGATTTGGATTACAAGCATATGGAACTTTTGTAATATAACTACCCATTTCTTGAGGTAGAGAGTTAAAATATGTAATATTTGTCATTGGATTACAGAGAACAAGAGAGACACAACTTAAAGTAATCTTATTCAAATTTCATTAACTTTGTCTTCAAACTTCATATTTTTAGATTAAAAGATTTTCATAAAATTCAGACCCACTTTCAGGTCTCTCAACAAAATCATTACTTATAAACAGATCAGAAATAAAAGTAATAAAATCAGAAATGTGAAGGTTAGGAAATAAAGTTTTTTTTCAGGCTATAAATTTGTTGCTTATTCTTGAAACAAGTTAAGAGTTTAACTCAGAGATTCTCTTGTGAAAAAAGGCCCACAAATTTTGAAAATTTCTGAAAAACTCCTTTAAATAGTTGAAGGGTTTAATACAGCTAAATACCTACTGAAACTCGACTTCCAAATGATGATTCAATGAGATAGAATGCAAAAGACCCACAATTTTTCTGCACTGGGTAGATTTACCTGTCTATATGAAACCAACAAATTTTGGCTACTCGTCAGGGTTTTTCTCATAAAATTTTAAAAACTCTGTGAAACAAAACTCCACACAGTTCACCACAGAATTAAAATAATATGAATAATCCTAAGACAACCTTAGGAATACTATGCATAAAAGGATAGAAAATATAGAAAGAATTATTTATGAAAGGCAAGGCTTTCTTTAATATAACTGGATTTATTGGAAGCAATAGGGTCCTGTGTTAGTACTGAGCCCCACATGAAGAAAAATTTAAATAGTCTGAAAGGAAGTACTGCCATCATTTAAAAACCTTCTAGAATGCCTGACAAAATATAGGCACTCTGATTTCGAACAAGTTTTAGTCAGAGCCACAGAGCTTGCAACTGATTTAGAAGTCACTCCATAATTTCAGGAAACACATTTACAAAAATGAAAAAGGATATTTAACTATGAGTATGAACCAATAAGTAACTGGAAAGAAATGTTTGAAGTACAGTCGAACCTCCATATATCGAACTTCCCTATATCGAAATTTTCTATATATCGAACTCTTAGCAAATCTCCATGTTCATTACATAGAAAAACTGTTTCCATATATCGAAAAAATCTCTATATATCGAAATTTTTTTTCAAGACATATTGGAAGATTTCATTCTAGTTTAGAATAAAATCTCCCAATTTTCGGTGTTTGAAACAATACGTCGTAGACTTCAATTTGAGGAAAATGACCCTGATAAAGTTTTTAGTGGAGTGAATAAATGCGAACATTTCTTTGATGAACTTCCTGCAAAACTGTCTGTTCAGCAAGATATTCGTAGTTTTTTTTTAAAGAATGTAACTGTGTCATTGTAACCACAGTCTGGATTATTGTTTGCTAAAGGGTATGTAGTACTCAATAAATCTTTCATATTAATTCATTTTTTGTTATTAACTTTCATTTAATGTGATTCGCATATAAATTGGAAATGGAGGTTCGTATACGAAACTCCATTTTGAGTTTCAGGAGAATTATGATAAAACTAAGATCAATTCTATATATCAAAATTTCCATATATCGAATTTTTTTCCGGCACTTTGCTACTTCGATATATGGAGGTTCGACTGTACATTGTTTTTTACAAATACTGTATAAAGCTAGGTAAGTTAATTCGAGATGATTCCACAGAATGAACATCAGGAACATATATAGGTACTAGAAATTGGCCTGACACAAGTAAAAATGTTTCAGAATAATGACCAGATGAAGTCTATAAAACATGTAGATGAAGGCAGCTATATGCTGGTCAAAGAAATGGAAGTATTAAAACCTATTGTTTCGGAAAACCATATAAAAATTCTACAATTGCTATAAATGACAGCTACTGGCTTTTCAAATGCTTTTATATCTTCAGGGATATTTTTAGCAATGCATGTAACTGTAACAATGGGAAAAAGAAGCTTTTCCGGATTAAAATTAATTAAAACATACCTTAGTTCAACAATATCGTAGAAGAGACTCAACTGTCTTGCAATAGTGTCTATGGAGCCTGTAGAAACAAGGAAATTAAAATTTCAAAATTTAGAAATGATCTTGTTGATAAAAAAAATCTAGCAAATATTAATAAGTAAATAATTTTGTTCTGTAAATAAAATATATGTAGTCTACTTGATAGTTATTTTCTTATAAATGTACATAAAAAAGGAAACATGACTCCCTCCCCTCCTAAATTTGGTCCTTTATGCTTCACATTAAATGTTTATCATTTAATGTACCTATATCAGAATTTTGAATGACCCCACCAAAATTTCTGAAATTTGGCCCCACAAGGACTAAGGCTGTCCTGATCAAAGGCCCGAATGACAAGAACTCTAATGTCAAATTTCCAGTGCAAAGCAATTAACTGATATATACTGTTACTTTAATATATTAAGTTGATGTAGAAATTTCCAAATTTTTAAATATTAAAATGTAGAATTCACATAAAACCTTCAAATTCTTTATCAGGTTTCTATATATTATGTTTCTATAAATTATGTTAAAGTTATATGTAAACTAAATGTCAAGAAAAAAGGTAGTGAGTAAGAAAGTTCAACATGAAATGCAAATTTATATCTATGACTGTAAAGGAAAGAAAAAAACTGGCATATGATTGACTTGTATTCAGAAATTTTTTTTAAACAGTTTTGATAAAAGAACTTCTACAGACTGTTCAATGTATATTTTCCTCATGCAAAATGAAAACTTATCACCTAAAACTTTCAAGTTTTGGGCACAGTAATCTTTTACATAAATGGTTTAATATAATCCTGAAATACATTTTTAAAAAAAATTGCCCATCAAGAATTATAAGTCATTTCATGCATATTCCATCACAGCATAATTATAAACAAATTTCTAGAGGTTGAAAGGTGGTTTTAAATATCAAGTTATACAACACATACTGAGGAAAATAGTGCACCAGAATTTTCAAAACTGTATTTACTTTAACTGTAGTCACTTTCTATTCAATGAATACTTTTTATCCCTTGGAGAGTCGTAGGGTAGGAAACATAAATACTAACACAACAAACACCAGTTTGACTAACACTGATCCAAACCAAAACGTGAAGAACCAAAACCGAATATATTAAAAAAAATTCCAGACATGAACAACAAGAATGTAGCTATAAATTTTGCCAATACAAAATATTAAACAAGCATATTGTTATGAATGATGTATCTAAAATGATAAATATTTAGGAATATGAGGTTTAATGCTATAGCCTTTTTCTTTGTTGTAATGAAAGATGAGAATGAAAGTTATTTACTAAATCTTGTCAAGAAAAATTTTAACACCTCAATGAATACAGAAACAAATAACTTTTATAAAAATTATTCAATTACAATTCTAAATAAAAAGCGCTCTTATAGAAGAACAATATGAGAAAGCAATGGCTAAACTGCAGATTGCTGCTCATGGTACCAAGCTGTAAAACCTCACTAACTTTAGTGCCAGTTCATCATTTACATGAAAAATTATCATTTAATAAGTTGTATCTAAATTTTTTGCATGAAATTAACAGTGTATATGGATTTTATTCCATTTTTAAAAATGCAATGCACATAAATGATAGTATATTAAATTGAATAAGCTTTTGATTTTAGTTAATTTTTTTCCCTTTCTTAAAATAGTTTTAATTTGTTCTTAGTTTTATAAATTGATTTTTATACTTTGTAAATATTTTAAATTTAAATTTTTGTTCTAAAAAGTCACTAGTAATACTTTTGTCATTGTTTTTTTTCATCCTTCTATACACAGTAAAAATTGTTTATAAGAACACTGGTTATAAAAACATATCGCTTAAAAGAAAAGAATTATTAGTTCTTGGCCAATTCTTATGTGTAATGATGGATACAAAATCTGGTTATAATGACATCGTTAATAAGAACATATTGCTTTTAGTGACTTAAAATTAATTGGTTTCTGGAAAAATAAATTGCTTATAAGGACATGTTAATTGTGAATGTCCGGGAAGTAGCAAAATGTTGTTCTTCAACCATTTTATCTCTTTAATTTTTTACCTAAAAAAACCCCAACTTTCATGAACTAATTCGGCTGTGGTCAGCCCTCATAAAGTAGGGGTTGTTTGAAAATGAGAGCCCCTAGAAAACCGCCAACAAAACAAAGCTTGCCATGAAAAGTGGGCCAACGTCCATATCCCTAGTGACTGGGACATAATGATTGGAAGTGCTGACCCCGCCAAGCCAGTCCCCTAAAACCTCCACAAACCAGTGGAGTCTGACAAGAAAATTTATGAGGTCCGGAACCAACCCAGACAGAAGCAGAAATTCCAGACTGGTAGCGAGAAGAAAGAGTGCAGGAATTTACAACCCTCTCTAATTCTATAGCCGACAAAAGTCATCACAACAATTACATGTACAGCACATCTGGCGGCTCACGTGCGTCCTCTTTCTGTGTGAAAAAATGGTTTGTCACAGTTTTTCAAAGAGTGAAGTACATATTTAATGAATGGTGAGTGCAAAACGTAAAACATTGAAGGTTGACAAAAATGAAATGTTGGTGACAAAATTCATTTAATTTCCAGATTAGAAAACGGTGAAAAAAATAGAGTATTAGCCAATAAATTAAAGCTGAGTCATTCCACGATTTCAAATATTTTTAAGAATAGAGAAAAATTAAAAGAAGGATTTGAAAAAGATCGGACTAAAATTAAGGAACTTCGAAAAAGTCAACATGCTGACATAAAAGAAGCCCTTTTGCAATGGTTTAAGATTCAAAGAAGTGCTAACATTCACCTAAGCGGACCGATTTTGCAAGAGAAAGCAAATGAATTTGCGAAGGTCTTAAAAAAATATGATTTTGTTTGTTTAACATTGTGGATCCAGAGATTTCGGGAGAGGCATTCCATTGTGTTTGGGAGAATCAATGGAGAAACGAAGGCTGTACCACCAGGAGTTTCTGATAACTGGTTCAAAACTGTTTGGACTAAGGTAAGAGGAGGTTATGATGACTTTGAAATCTTCAACGCTTATGAAACTGGCCTATTTTTTTAGGATGACACCTTATGGGACATTGCATTTCAAACACGAAATCTGCAGTGGTAGTAAGCTTTCAAAAGAAAGGATAACAGTTATGGTTGCTGCAAATTTAACTTGAACTGAAAAATTGAAGCTTTTAGTGATCGGGAAATACAAAAAACCAACAGCATTTAAAAATATAAAATCGCTGCCAGTTGATTATCATTCGAAGCCTAAAGCTTGGTTGACAGGAGAAATCTTTGAAAACTGGTTACGGAAGTGGGAGCAAGAACTTATTAAACAAAAAAAGAGAATTATTCTTATTGTGGACAATTCCCCAGCCCACCCTTCGGTTCAAGGTCTTCATGCCAAATTAACTTTTCTTCCTCCCAACACAACTTCCGTATTACAGCCTATGGACCAAGGTGTCATGAATTCCTTAAAAGTTCATTTCAGGAAGAACTTGATTCTACAGATCATCGACGATATTGAAAGTAAGAAATAACCGAAGATTTCAGTATTGCACGCTATCATCATGCTAGAAAAGGCGTGGAATAATGTTAAACATTTAATGATTTTGAATTGTTTCCAGTATGCTGGTTTACTTAGGGGTGAAAATCCTCCCATTTTTAAAACGCAAGATGCTAGAGATGAAATGCTTCAAGTGTGGGCTCGAGATTTGCAAATTGAACAAGATTCACTTCATGAATATGAAGACATAGATTTGGCTCTTGCAGCTCATGGGAACATAACGGATGAAGATCTTGTTGCAGGCGTAAATGCAGAGATTTCTGGCAGAGATGATGATATTGATGACAGTGGCAGTTCAGAAGATCATTTGAATGAGTTTTCTTTTCCGAATTTAAAAGAAATGTTTTCAGCAATCAATACTGTTAACAAATTTTTCTCTTACAATGACGATTTTGTGAAGGATTCGATTAAAACAAAAAACTGTCAAAGAATTTGTCGCGATAACTAAGAATTCTTTTTATTTACAATAAAAACTAAACAAACAAATATTACTGACTATTTGTCAGCAAATCAATAAACATATAAAAAAAATATTGCATTATATATGTACATTCATAACAGATACATAATTTTATTCATTTTTCCTTTTAACATTTTTAGAACTATGTATTTGAAAAAGTTTAAAAAACATGCTTAGATTAAATAAGCAGTGTGTTTTTCCCTGATTGAACTTGAATGTTTAATCCTTTTTTGGTGTAAATAGAAATTATATGACAATGAATTTAGTATTTCCAGCAGTTTTAAGTTATCTATCGGATATAAAAACTATCGATTATAACAACCAGTTTTTAAAGTCCCCTGGATGTTCTTATAAACAATTTGTACTGTATGTTGAAATTATCTTGCTACAAACTTTTAATTTTACATACATCAATTATTTTTTCACTATTTTTGTATTTTTATACAGCTTTTTCTTGAAGTATTTACATATTTATTTTCTAGTTTTTAAAATTTTTAAAACAAAATAAAACTCTTGTAATTTGAATATAATGATTCCCTCCAACATTTTCTATAACCGATTGATATATTTTGGACACTTTGCAAATATTTAAGCTGTTTTAATTATTTATTCCGGATGAATGCTGTATTCAATATTTCTTTCTTTGTATATTATGTGGTTCTTCATTAGCTACTTATTGTTGAATTTTCATACAAAGTGTTGATTGTCAGGTTAAAAGTTTTAAAACATTGTGAAATGGTATTTTCCTAAATTTCTCAGTAGGAAAACTCCTCTTAGTGGAGTTTGACCCCTTTTTACCAAACGACACAGGATATATATTTTATCTTTTACCGTGATTATTAACAATTCAAAATCATTTGTATAACTCATAACCAGCAAAGCCGCTAAATACATTATGTATCACATATATAATATACTTATAAATTTAGGATAAAAATTGTAAATAAAATTATCAGACTGGCAACTTTTAGCAGTCTGATCTTTTGAAATCGTGGAGTGTATATTTTAATAGCATACCAAAATCGACCAAAAAGTATTAATCTACTTGTTTGTTAAAAACAACAAACCATGCCTAAACATACAGTTTTTAACAGTTTAATAGTTATACAAATTGTATTAAAATTAAACTGCACTCACAAAAAAAAGTAGCATAAAATTTAGAAATCATAAAGCTGGAGTAGGGCAAGTGAGAATGCAAAATCATATAGTTCCACTTTGAATCTAAATGAAATTTTAACAAGTTATATTTGTATGGAAATTTGCATAAATACTTTTTCTTATGTTCTACTTTTATAGTTTTATTTTTTTTAAATCTATTCACGACTTTTTATGCCACAAATATTTAAAGTTTTATATTTTGCATTCTCACTTGCCTTTGCACTTGGGGCAAGTGAGAACAGGGGTCTCAATAAATCATAGTTGCTTATAGAAAAAGAAGTGGGGCAAGGGAAAGAATAGATATTTCATGCTGAAAAAAATACTTTATTTTATTACATTCGTTCTTTATGTAGGTATTTGCTGTTCAAGTTAGCAGTGTCCGGAATGTCCGAATATTAACAAAAAATACATATTTTTATATATTTGTTTTAGAGTAACAAATGTATGTTAAAAGTTCAAAACAAAAAATTCTGTATTTCCTCTAGCATATTAGTTCAATTTACTATTTATTTACGTCTTCTACCATACTTGAATGGTTTTTTTTCTTTAGTTAACTAAATATCATAACAAATGAAAACTTCTATCAAAAGTTTAAAACAAAACAAAATATTTTTCAGTAGCTTACTACTTAAATTTGCTGTTTATTTACATGTTCTACATTACTTGAAGTTTTTTTCCTTTACCTAGGCCCTACCAAACATTGTAGAACCAAAAAGACACGGAAAAAAATTAGTTCACCATGCTTTCCATGCCTTTGCAATTCCAGGAACACTAATAAGTTATCATCTAGTATATTAGAGCAATCATCGAGGACAGTCCACACAAAACAAGTTGATTTTCTTTCATTTTTGTTTCTTTTTCTGATAAATTTCACTGTTCTCATTTGCCCAGCACAAAACTTTTATAGGGCAAAAGAAAACCCTACAGTATTGAAAAATATTGCATAAAAATAGCTTTTATATATTTTATCTGAATTCTACATTAATGAATAAATAGATATTTTCAAAATAACTCTGTGTGATGTGGTTAATTATTTGATATTTTCTTCTGCTAGTACTCGTACATGGGTACATTACTTAAAATGCAAGGGTTTGGTAGGTATAAAATTTTTCCATTGTACAATTTTCTCATTTAATAAAGACTAAACATAACAGCAGAGCAAGAATTTTCCTAAGTAAATTTTAACCCTTTTTGGCTCATTCCCAATACACGGTGCTGCAGCTTGGCGATAAGTTTTTTAGATTTTTGCCAATTTGATGATGAAAAGCCAAATGTGGTTTGTGTTTGTCAGATGCTTTTAAGGTAACCATTTATTGCTCCCGATTTGAATAAGATGGCGATATTTTTTAGATTTTTGCCAAGTTGACGATAAAATGCCAAATGTGGTTTATGTTGTTAAATACTTAAGTTAAACCATTTATTGCTTCTGACTTGAATAATTAGCAGCCAATCAGAGCTTGTGATTTACTTGTAAACGAGGGTTATCTGGATTTTATGTAACACGCTTGTTTAAAAAAAGTAAACCGTTAAATGTTCTTTTCAGGATTGCAGTTCCAGCACTCGGACATACTTTTATTTGCGAGGTATGGCTTCTTTTACGAATGGGAGGGTTGATTTGGATTTTTTTCGGGATTTACAAAATGCGGGTAAGAGAACTATTATAGATTATTATATTTATGTTGAGTTAATAGCTAATATTTATTATTGTTTTAATTGTAATTCGCAAATGACTATAACTGAGAGGAAAGATCTGAACATTGCGTCAAAATATCCATTAGATGTGGTTCCCGGTTCGAAGCGAGTAAATTGGATTTAATTACGGTTTTAAAATTAACTTATTTATGGGTAAAAAAACGCCATCTTCTTGGTTTACAGATGAATTTAGGGTATCCAAAAACACCGAAAAATCAACAAAACGTAAAAGAAACTAAACCGAGAGTGAATAACCGGTAAGTGGTTTTTTTTAAATTTTAACATGAAATAATATAAATGACAATATGCAGAACTTTCATTTTTTAATTTTCTGATATATTTAACCAAGATGTATTTTATATTTAGGAATAGATGTAGTATACGCAACAGGCCATCGCCAATTTGGCACCAAAATCCCGTTTGGAGACCTGCTAGGCCTAAACTGCGAAATGTAAACAATAAATTGGAAAACAAACTTACTGCTGGCTTTATGAAACTCGTAGGCGCACATGAGATCTTCGCTTCACTCAGATACCCTTGCTTCACTTCGCTACGCTCCGTTACGCATCCGTCCAAAAACATTACAAAAATATTCCCAGCCGCTGGCTTCGCTACATACCGCTGGCTGTTGTACAGTAAAAATAGCTTCCACTGGCTGTAGCGGTCAGTAAAACAAAGCTTATCGCAAAAAAATAAAATCAGATCTTAAAATCCTCCCTGGCAGAATATAAAAACCGCCAAACGACCATCTGATTTGGCGAAAAACCACCCCTTGGCGTTCGTTGCGTATACTACATCTGTACCTTATCTTTTGTATTTGTGTGTTTTTGTGCTTTACTGTGTAACCAAAAACACGCGTTCTGCTTGGGCGACAAAAAAAAGAAAAGAAATCGACTGCCCTCATTTGACTTCCTTTTTTTATTTTCGGAACAGATGTAGTATACGCAACGGACCATCGCCAATTTGGCGCCAAAATCCCGTTTGGAGAGCTGTTAGGCTTAAACTGTGAAATGTAAACAATAAATTGGAAAATAGACTTACATCTTAAAATCCTCCCTGAATATGAAAACCGCCAAATAACCATCAGATTTGGCGAAAAATCGCCCCTTGGCGTTCGTTGCGTATACTACATCTGTACCTTATTTTCTGGATAATTTTTCAATGAAAGTTCTGCATGTTATCATTTATATTATTTGATGTTTCCCTCTGCGATGCAACCGCCATCTTGGTTACGTCTCCCATCGCCAAATTGGCGACGGGAGACGTAACCAAGATGGCGGTTCCAATGCAGTGAAATACAAGGGGCACCGTATATTGGGGATTAACAAACTTTTTTTCTTAAGTTATACTTTTTAAGGTTGTCAGCCCGCGTTCTCACTTACCACACTTCACCCTATATCATTTTCAACATCTTAACAAAACAGTTCGGTAAGTCATACAATACAGAAAAAATACCTGTAAATTAAACTTACTAAAATAGCTGTTTATTTTTCCAGCATCATGTGTAGTGTTATTTTAGTCCGTGATCCATCCGAAAAGCTGCGAAAGTTTGTCGTCAAGGGCACCACTATTTACGTTTCAATAATATGATTGTAGAGATTTGAATGCAATAAACCACGCATTTAAGAGACATAAATCACGCATTTATGAGATACCGTTGCCATTAATCCGAGAAATAACGAAAATGAGTTTCCTGTGATTAATCACTGCTATCTGTTACCAAGTCAGTGTCATGTGGTTAATAGAGTAATTACACAGAATTGTGACATCATTTTCAACTTCGGAGATCAGAACTAACTGTTCACATAGAGGAAAATTTCAATGATTTTTTACTGCAAAGCCAATATTTTTTTACCCCTAAAACTTCTTTAAATGTATATCACAGAATGTCTACTTAAATTAAAAAATACTATTAACCTTCTTCCAAACGCAATATTTAAAGAAAATTGAAAGGTTTTTTTTTTTTGGAAATCGGCTGTTTTACGCTTTGTGCACAAACATTTGGCACAGAGTTCGCTGTTTGACAGCAAGTGCGAATGCTTTTGTACATCTCAAGTTTAACCCTGTTTTGTCGATCAATATGTCGCTAAGGCAATGAATGTGACAGAAGGAAGCTATAATTTTGATGGGTTAAATATACTATTTTTTGGTTTGGAATTTTCCCTTCGCGAATATCGAAAGCATTTTGTTTTAATAATGTACTTATTTTTTTAGTGCAACGTATATTTAGAAATATTATCTAACAACCAAGTATTTGTTTCAAAATTGTTTTACATTTCCACAAAAGCTGAATACAATTTCTCGGAAACACAATTCTCCGTAAAATAGAAACGATAATTTGTTATCTCCCACTTTACTTAAATAAGCTCTGTTTTGCTGTTGACTGCAGTCATCAGAATTTTACGCACAGCTACTAATTTTTCTATTTCCCATTCGATGTTTTACTGTAAACAAAATAGTAGGCTGAATTGTATCGGTATTTCTTCACTACATTCTGGTAATTCTGCTTTGTGTATAAAATTATCTTTTTAAGTTTTATGTTCATAATTAATTTATTGTTTGCTGAAATTATTTGCTTGATCTGTTTGAAACTTGACAAGCAATTTAAAAATATTTTTTTTTGTATTTTATTCGTAATTAAAGTTTTTCAAATATTAGCAAACTTAATAGTGTGTCCCATATATCATGACTAAAATGTATAAATACGCCATATCCTCATTCTGACATAGGCATCAAAGATCAAAATCTATGCAATTATGCTTCTTTCTCTATCTAGAAGGTTTTAGCCATGATGTCAAAAATATGATCCTATTCTTATGTACTAGTATACATCAGATTACAAGGCAATCTAAAGTAATTATGTTTTGTGTATAAAATTCACTTTTCTATTTTGTGTTCATAATTGATTTATCAGTATACTGTAATTCTTTGTAGACAAGAGTAACTGGCTCATATTTATAAAAAATTGTTTGTTAGAAATCAGCTGTTTTACAGAAGTTGCTTAAACATATTGACACTCCTTTTCCTAGTATTTGCGTTTTTCTTAGCACTTGTTATGGTGGGTCAGCTGTGGTATATGTAAACAGAAGTGGAATTTTTGTTTTGAAGCAGGGAATATTGTCTACATCAGGGGTCGGCAAACTTTTTTGCTACGAGGGCATATTTCAGAGATGCGAGAAATCGGCGGGCACCGCTCGTTGAAATGGAGGGGAGAGGGTAATATTTAACCCCTTCAGGGGCACTATATCAAAAAAAAATTTGAGGACGACAAAACTTTATATTTGAAGAAATATTAGTGTTAGGAACATATTTTGAAAAAATTTAAAAAATTGTAGCTTTAGTTTAGGTCCATTTTTGAACCACCGCGCACCTAGAGCACTCTATATTAGAACATGTGTTCTGACTGGTCAAATAGGCGTTCTGACAAATCAGTTACAATAAGACTAATCAGTTGTAAATATATATATATACATATATATTCATTTATTTATATTTATACACAGTATTTATCAAAATAATTATCTGTCCAAAAAAATAAATAAATAAAGGAAAAAGTATATAAATGAATGTATATAATGAAAGTAAGACGTATGTGAAGGATAGTATAAAATAAAAGCAAAAAGTATATAAATGAAAGTATATAATGAAATTAAAAAGTATATAACAACATGCATGAAATTTTTATGTATTGAAAGTAAAAAGTATATAGTGAAAGTATGTAATGAAACTAAAAAGTATATAAATGAAAGTATATAATGATTGTAAAAAGTATAAAACACCACACATGAAATTTTTATAGGTAAAATATATACACTGCTGGCCACTGTAAATGCAACACCCTGAAGGAAACATGCAAATAACATGAAATTTACAACATGTATTAGCGGAGGTGAGATATGCAAATGATTAGAATTTCAGCGTAGACGCACATCACGCGCGCCTGTGGCGCCACTTCAAAGCGCTATTTAAGGCTTGGAGATTTCGACGATTTCAAGTTCGGCAATTGTGTTTTTCTTGTGGTTTTTTCAAAAAAACGATCCATTATGCCTCGTCGAAAACAGCGATCACCTTTTGATCAAGTATCCGAGTTCGATAGAGGAAGGATAGTGGCCTACCGAGATTGTGGATTATCTTTCAGGGACATCGGTAGTCGTGTTGGACGAAACCAAACAACTGTAATGCGGATATGCGATCGTTGGATGCAGGAGGGTACGACGGACCGGCGTGTTCGATGGCATCCACCTCAGCGCACCACTTCACGTGATGACAGGCAATTGTGCGCATGGCAGTGACGGATCGCTCAGTCACATCACGAACCATAGCACAGCACATGCAGTCTGTAACGCATCATCCAGTGTCTGCGCGTACCATTCGACGCCGTTTACAGCAGAGTGGTCTGTCCGCAAGACGTCCATTGCTTTGTCCACCCTTGACGCAGAACCACAGACGTCTCCGCCACCAATGGTGCGATGACAGAAGGATGTGGACGGCAGAATGGAATGAAATTGTCTTTACTGACGAGTCACGCTTCTGTCTGCAACACCACGATGGTCGCATTCGAGTCTGGAGACACCGTGAAGAGAGGATGCTGAACAGCTTCGTTATGCACCGCCACACTGGTCCTGCACCGGGTATTATGGTATTGGGCGGTATTGGATATCACTCTCGCACACCTCTAGTACGCATTGCCGGTACTTTAAACAGCCAGCGCTACATCTCCGAGGTGTTGGAGCCAGTTGTCCTTCCTTACCTTCAGGGCTTGCCCACAGCCATATTTCAACAGGATAATGCGCGACCACACGTGGCAAGCATTGTCCAACGGTTCTTCGTCAATCGCCAGATTGAATTGCTCGCCTCGCTCTCCGGATCTTTCGCCGATAGAAAACATGTGGTCCATGGTCGCTCTACAATTGACCCAGATTCCATCCCCAGCTGCCACAGCAGATCAACTTTGGCAACGTGTGGAAGCTGCTTGGTCTGCTGTACCCCAAGAACTCATCCAAAGTCTCTTTGAATCAATGCCGAGGCGTGTGGCAGCGGTGATCTCCAACAATGGCGGCTACTCTGGCTACTGATTTTGGCAGGAACCACACTTCACAGAAGTCTATAAATTTAATCATTTGATACTTGGTCAACATGTTATCTACAAAATAAATTTGTTGTGATATCTCTTGTCTTTCTTGGTGTTGCAATTTGGGTGGCCAGCAGTGTATATATATGTTTCAAATCATCAGTAACATTCAATGATTAACATAGCAAAAATAATTTAATCGGAAAATTAGTTCTGTAATATGTTTTTTATGAATTTTTGCTGGAAAAAAACTAATTTACTAGTGCTGCCACCTAGTGACAGCAAACCCTACATGCGCGGTGGTCCATATTTGGACCACCAGTATTGAAATTACTAAAAAAATATAAGAAATTATGCAGATAAATTAAACTTTTCTTTTTAAAATAAATAAGCAACAATCGTAAAATGAAATTCCAGAACTTCCGTGCATCTGTATACTAACAACTTAGAAAAACTGGAAAAACTTAAAACTACAAATTTCTGGCGTAAAACAAAAAATTATCCTCTCTGAAATTATAGACCCGTAAAGTGCTGCCATCTGTTGTTTCTGAAGCATACTAATGTGTTAAATGTTTACTGGAATTTACAGAAACATTCACCGAATGATTTAGCTTTTTAAAAATAAATAAAATAGGTGGTTCATAAATGAACCACCGCCCCTGAAGGGGTTAAACATGAAAAAAACAAGTAAATTTTCAATACATGACGTAAATTTTCAATACATGAATTCAAATTTTAATTTAAACAAAACTGTCTTAAAATTTATAATTAATGTGATATTTGACATTGCAAATCTGCGGCCAACTCTTTGTATTGTGGTCCATAAGTTGAATTCCCAGTTTTCAGGCATTTGACCAAATGAGTGTCAGTAAGGCATGATCGGTACTTTGATTTTAAGTATTTCATATTGGAAAACAAAGATTCAAAGACAGTTCAATTTCAGAGCAGGAAAAAGCAGTCGACTCACAGCGAGTGGTTGGCAACGCTGCCGAGAGAGGAGGCTGCTCAGTTTTTGATTTTTACGGTTTTACTATTTTTAAATTTTTTTACAAAATTTATTCATTACAACTACGAGCGTTTGTTGTTCAAATATCTAAAATTTAGATATTTCAACGGCGGGCACTTTAAAATTGTGTCGCGGGCACCGCGTTACCGTCCCCTGTTCTACATAATATTCCGATAAACAAAGGCGTTTTGGAGCAATTTTTTATACAGAGCCACTGATTAGAAAAAAGTTTTAGTTCATATTTAATAATTAATCAAATACTATTTACATAAAACATACTAAAACTACAGAATATAAGATAATCAGGATTTACTTCTTCTGTCTGAATTGGCTCTCATGTGTGAATGTGTAAAGGACTCTATAGTAGCTCAAACATCAATAAACTGTACTGGTAACCTAATCAAAATAAAATTCTTTTCCTTTAGAAAATTACATCCTTAAACAGAAAAAAAGGCGGCGCCTTAAGAAGGGGTAATGCAAATTGGACACAAATTGATATGCATACAGGTTTCGACAGAAAATGTAAAATTTTAAAGTTTGGAGGCTAATGAATGAACATGTGACGCTGCAGCGCATCTTAACTGCGCAACTGGCAATATATTAAAGGGGAGAAATTTCGATTCCAGATCAAATTCTTTGCAAATTTCATTCCGTGTACTCAGGTAGACAGTAACTATGCCTCGCATACAGGTGCGCGAACATTATGCGCAGATGTCAGCTTTTCAGAGAGGACATGTAGTTGGGCTCAAAGGAGCTTGTTGGTCTGATCGGCGAATCGCTCGATATTTGGATAGAAGTGATGTCACTGTTAAACGAGGTTGGCAGGAATGGGGGAACCATGGCCGAACACAGCGTCAAGGAAGCGGTCGGCTTAGAGAAACGACAGAATGTGAGGCCCGAGCAATCGTTAGAGGGGCACTCACAGCCCCAGATTTATCATGATCATCGATCTTACGTGCAGCTGGTGCTTTAGTGACCGCAAGGACCATTCATAGGCGGATCAGAGAAAGGGGCTGAGCTCACGGCGCCCCTTGCGCCGACTACCATTGACCTCTGTACACCGAAAAGCCCGTTTGCAGTGGTGTCGGGCACATTCGACCTAGAATGTCCCTGACTGGAGTACAATTGTCTTCAGTGATGAGTTCCGCTTCGAAATGAGTCCAGATGACCAGCGAATACGTATCTGGAAACGCCCCGGACAGCTGTGGGATACCAACCTGAGTGTCTTCCGCCCTACGGGCCGACAACCAGGAGTGCAATTTCATTTCATAGCAGGACCCCTTTGCTTGTCATACGCGTCACTCTTACAGCCCAGCGGTACGTCGACGATATTTTACGCCCCGTTGTGTCGCCATTCATATCACGCCATCCTGGGCTTACATTTCAGCAAGATAATGGCTGCCCGCACACGGCGAGTTTCTATTGCTTTTCTTCGTGCTTGACCTACGCTACCTTGGCAGCAAGGTCGCCGGATCTCTCCCCCATTGAGCAAGTTCGGAGTATTATGAGCAGGACCCTCCATTCAGCTCGGGATTTTGACGATCTAATGCGCCATTTGGGCAGAATTTGGCACGATATCCCTCAGGAGGACATATGCCACCTCTATCAATCAATACTAGGCCGAATAACTGCTTGCATAAAGGTCAGAGGTGGACCGACGCGTTAATTGAATTTTCATTTTGTGGAGCTCTTTCTCTTGAATAAACCATCCAAATTTTCTCAAATTGCAGTAATTTGTTTTTCTGTACATGTACATCACTTCGACCGATTTTCGTCCCTTCGGATAACTCCTTCTTGGTGAGTCGTTTCTTTTGTCTCAGAGTGTACTACAATTTGTTTTCAATTTTATTAATTGAATTAATGTATGTTGTTAAGCAAGATGGGGCCGCATTGGGGTTGCCGGACACTGGCTTGGCGTTATGTTTGAAGTCAGCGTTTGTTTGCCAGTTCAAAGTTGGTTGGAACACGAGCTCTGTGTTCAGATTTGAAAGAACCACGCGTTCTCCTCTCTCCTCTAAAATCCAACTTTATTAAACAAACACACCCACTTTTATACACTCAAAAAGCCTATCAAACATCGATGTTTCCACCACCGACAGAGAAACTTCTGCGTTCAACGTGCAGTTACATTTTGCGTCATGGAACAAGTGAGATGAAAATCAAAATCAGATATGACGTCATAACAAGTGAGATGAGAATTAAAACAAGACATGACGTCATAACAAGTGAGATTAAAACAAGAATGACGTCACACTCTGAACGACTCTGTTGCTCCCATGTTCTAATATGTTCGTATAAATACATCTTGTTATTGTTAAATTTCTAGCATTTTATTCCATTTTACAATCCACTAATTCATCGCTAGTAGAAAGTATCTTATACACAACATCCTAATTTTTGGATCATGCATATGAAATCCGTAATTTTTTTTTGTATTGCCAAATCTTTGATACGTTTTTCCATGTTTTTATTAACTTGCTTTCATTTCTGTTTGTGTGTTTCTCCCTTACAAATCTTGCAATCGATTTTTAACTAACTTCCCGACTAGCTAGACATTTAAAACTTTTAGAATAGCTGAGAACACGATGACAATGCATTTTTTTAACACTTTTAGCCATCTTTAAGCAGAATTAAATTCATTTTCAGTTAATTTCAGTTAATTTTGTTTTGTAGACTGGTGCAGTCATCTATCGGCCGGAACGGGAATGAAAAGTTAAACGCAAGTTGACTTCCAATTAACTTCAATTTCTATCAAGTTGGTGGGATAATTCATCCAAAAATTTTTAAAAATGTATTTATTAATACATAGAATTGTCAAGTTTATATGATTCAACAGACAATTTAAAAACATGGTATATAAAAAGTTCTTTTTATCTTGTAATTATTTAATATCACTACGAATTTCCTAACATCTAGGTTATCACTGCATTCATAATGCTATCAGCTCATATAATCCGGCAAAGAATCGACTCACGGTAGCGCTTTGTTGCGTTTGATCAGATCAACGGGCTCCTCTTCACCATATTCCTGAGATACTGTCCGACCACGGAAGCAAGGTCCCTGGAAGCTGTTGCGCATGCGCGAGAAAAGCTAGTCTACTTAGAAAATAGGGGTAAACGTCATATTTTCGGATGTGTTTGTTTATGAAATACGGAATGCATTTCAGACTGCTTTTTGTCCGCAATTTTAAAGTTATTTTTTAAAACTTTATTTTTGATCGAATATGTGAATAATAATTTCAAAATAATAAAAAGAAAGAAGCAAATCTATTTAAAAAATAGGAGTGTTATAGGAGTGGATATTTTCGGATTACATCACAATCAAAATTATCTAAAGCTACGTTTTCGGTGGTTCTTTTTTTCTGACGCTTCCTCGGAGATTCAAATTTTGGAGTTTCTTCACCCTTTGCTTCTCTACGTATTCTTTTTACACTGGACATTGATATCCCGGTCATTTTACTAGCTCTCTTTGGGGATTGCGAAAACTGGAACAATAACATTTCCTTCTAGTGCTTCTTTATCACACAATTTAATTACATTGTGTATTATACGTTTACAATCACTACGGAACGGCTTATTCCGAGCAGTCGTGTTGGGTAAAGGATGCATTAATTTTAATATAATAATCAAAATAACAGACGAGGAAAAAGCAAGCAAGCGCAGTTAGTAACCGATTCTAAAGAATGTCTAGAGAATACGAGACTTTTCCCCCTCCTTCCTAAGCAGCCTTACCTACAGCGTGAATAGAATCGTCTTGGCACTATGCCAACCGTGGTTCTTCGTACTGTGGTCGGACAGTAGAATCGTAGCAGCTTTTATGATATCCATGGTCGCTCATATTTTCAAATCCCGGTTCTCGTAAATCACTTTCTAACCACTCTAGAAGATTCAATTTGCCATTTAATTAATTCGGTCGCCTGAGATACGACCTTTCCCGGAAAATTAAAAGTTGTTTAACCCTGCACCGGTCGCGCATACACCTAATTCTGTTTTTACACGATAGATACGTTCCTGAAGAATACGTGTAAAAAATTCGTGTAAAAAAAGACATTATCTATGGAAGAAAAGAAGATTGGTCCCGGATCTAAAAAATCAGTGAAAATAATTTTTAAAAAACATATGAAAATATTCGTTTTAAACTTACTATTTTAATCTAACAAAATACACATGCAATAACATGCAATGAAAATGAAAAAAATTCTTCATGAACAAAAAAATAAAATTGTTTTACACATAAAATTTTTGTTATTCATTTTCACTTTCTGACAATAAACAGCTCAAACGCTTGCGCACGACTAGAATAACTTCCGGAGTTGTAAATATATGTAGAGATATTGGATTCGACCACTCGTGTTAAATCAAAATGACTCGTGTAAAAAGTGAATGAAAATTTATTTTGAATTCATGTTAAATTATGTTTTGAATTCATGTTAATTCGTGTAAAAAAAGTTCGTGCAAAAACAGAATTAGGTGTATAAAGATTACAGGCACGGTAGCGTGGCGTCTGATAGACGCCACTCTTATTTTATTTAGGTATTAGTTATTCTATTTGTAAAAATAAATATTTATTGACACAGTAAGTTAAACACATGAAGGATGTAAATGAAAACCAATTAATTTATTTTACAAATGCAATTTTGCATGCACTTTTTACAATAAAATAAATTAAAGCAAATTACAAAAATGTATTTCTACAAGCAATTTTTACGTATTACAGCTGACACTTGGCGGCTTTTTGAACTTGGCGCAATATCAGATCCCCAACGCCTAATTTCATGGTGGCAACCTTTTTTCTAACGAGTTACAAATGACATTTAATGTCAGATTTCTGTCGTTAAATTATAGGGTGAACTAATCTGAGGAATGACAATATTTTACTACTAAAGTTAATTTGAATTTACCAAATTACATAATTAATTGTAGTAATGTACAGAACGGGTATTCAGCCAGTTTTTACAATAAACGAAAAAAAATAAATAAAAAGCTCAAAACGATGCTTGTAACGTAAAGCCTCGTATCCCAAGAATGAATGTATATATACAATATACATACATACATATATATATATATATATATATATATATACTATATATATATATATATATATGTGTGTGTGTGTGTGTGTGAGAGAGGGAGAGAGAGAAACGATAAACCTTTTCCGTCATTAACTTTATTTTTCCGCTATAAAACATCGTCCCTCATTTCTGAATTTGACCTATGTATTTCAAATTAATCCATTAGTTTCTCCTTAAAGCCTAGCTTATATAAGCGTTATATAACGAAGAATATTCCACGACATTCAACGTCTGACGCGATCATCATCTGATGTGGCGTGATTGGGGTCAGCTCTCACCTTTCAGCCAATTAAAAGTTTTGCTCGCCTCTAGCTTTCGAGAATCCGAGCGTCTCTTTCAGCTTTTGTGTTCGTACTAGAAACCATCAACATATAGACTTTTAGCTCTTTGTCCGTACCGCCGTAGAGTTGCGCTGCCGGGGTTTTTCCCCGTTACCCGCTATGTCGAGCAGCATTTCCTTCAAAATAAAGACTATGTTACGAACCAGCTGCCTCTTCCTTTCTGGTGTTGGATTCAAATTATTTCTTCTTCATCCCAGCCACTTCCATTGCCTGCTCGGGCACGACTACTCCCTGCAATGGTTCCAGAGTTCACCGCTCCGTTATCATTAAAAGAATTTCAGTTATTATTTCAAAAGTCTCGCAGGAACAATCTTTCCTGGCGCGTGAAGCTCCCGATGGATTCACAGTTCAGTACGACCTGCAAGTTGTGCGCCTTTGTTAGCAATATGAACCAATATGAAGATTCATTAATTACTTGCCTTTCCGAAGTTTGACGTCATATTCTGCATTTCCATTTTTAAGCCGATTCAAGTTAAAGGCGATTCAATTAATAACTAAACCGAATCAACGACGTAAGTTTCGTTTAGATTACGTCATGTCTGGCAATCTGCCATACGTCATAATTAAACACAAATCTTCAGTTACCAGCGGATTGCATTTTTCAAGTGAAGTGATGTAAATCAACCCGATATTTGAATATCGGTTTTTGTTAAGTGTATATAAGCGGCGAACACTTTCGAGAAAAGGCATCACGACATCAAGGATACACACATTATCGTAAGCTTCTTGAGCTGATGAAATATTGGGATGAAGTATCAAGCCTGTCTAGAGTAAGACGTTTTGTATTAGTTATATATTAATTCTTGTGATAGTCCATCACAGTATGATAAAATATAATGTTTGTTATAAAACTGATCTAAAGAAAACCCCACTATTATTAGTAAGAAGAAAGATGTTGATATTGTTGTTTTTATCTAATTCTTAACCAGTTTTTCAAATGAATAAACTTTTAGTTATTGTTAAAAAGTCTTGTCGTCTATACATGATTTTGAACAACTTTAATGGTTTTAGCGTATACCTGTTTTTAACATAGCTTTTACTGCACATTTTTAAACTCTGCTATTTAAATATAAATTATAAGAATTGTTGACGTGCATGTTTTTAACATGTACGCTAACAGCCTTCGACGCCAGTGAGGGTTTATCGAAAACCGGGACAGATTTTTTTTTATCCCTTCGTTCTTCGTAGGTTTTTTCCAATGGTTACCCAAGGCCGAGCGCTTTTCGGCGCTTTCGGAGTCTCGTTCCAACGTTTTTCGATTTGAGTCACACGTTTCGACCACATTTCCTCCCCCACGAAAGTGTTTTCTTCATGTGTGAGTTGTTCGATTCCGACGTGTGTGTCAACATGATGGTAAACTGGAAACGAAAGAAGAAAAAATATTGTGACTTCAACATTGAAACCAGATCATTCGAGGGGACTTTTGGACATCCTGGAGAGTTAAAGGAATTGCGCCAGGGACAATTCCGCGTGTAAATATTTAAAAATGGGTGAAATAAATAAATAAATAAATATTTTTAAGGGATTAACGGCATGGAGGTAAGCTGAACTTAAATCTACATTCTGAAAATGAGACAGGTCTAGGATTTATTGATACTTTTTAATAGTAAGCATGTTTTATAAATTATGTAAATAATACTTTGAGATTGAGAAAAGCTTAAATGTTATTATTCTAGGAAATTCCAGTATGCTAATCCAGTTTTTTTTTTTTTTTTTTTTTTGGGGGGGGGGGAGCAAACGAAGTACTATGTATTAAATTATGAGTGATTGAAAATTTTTATTTCATTAATTGTTAAGAAATTAAGAGTTTAAAAGATTTCGTCGAAAAGTCATAAGAAACTGAGAACATTTTTTGAATAATTTACTACAAATTCTGATCTTCAGAGCTGGTGACAACCTTCTAGTTTTTATATTCGATTTTTATGTTTTTATACACTCATGGACAAAAAAATTAGCGCACCAAGAAATAATTGCGGGATCGTAACGAAACTTGCAATGAAGGTACATGTCGGGGAGATATGCAAATGATTAGAAATGCAGCGTTATTGCGCATTACGTATAGCCGGTAGAGGGCGTTGAACATCGTACTCTGTGGAGTATAAAACAGGTAACCAAAGCTTGTTTGAGTGTGCTGAATCATTTACAAAGGAAGAGCTGAGATAGACATGTCATTACGCCGTGTTCGAAGACAATATAAGCAGTTGTCGCAGTTTGAGAGGGGGAGAATCGTCGGGATGATGGAAGCTGGGTGGTCAGCTAGGCGAGTAGCTCGTCAATTAGGCCGCTCTGATTGTGTTGTGAGGAGGTGTTGGGACCAGTGGACCCGAGAGATGTCATGTACACGAAGACCAGGCTCAGGACGCCCTCGACAGACCAGTCGTCGAGAAGACCGCCACATCGTAAGAAATGCACGCGTACAGCCAACTGCTTCATCGGCCGCCATCCAGGCACAGGTAGCACCTTCACTAGGGGCCTCTGTGTCTTCTCGAACCATACGAAGGCGCCTGGCTGAAGGACAGTTGGTATCGCGGCTCCCATTACGTGTGCTGTCCTTGACGCCCACCCATCGACGCCTCCGTTTGGAGTTTTGCCGCGCACGAGGAAACTGGACTGCAGCGGAATGGAACCAGGTCGTCTTTATCGACGAATCCAGATTCAATCTCGGCAGTGATGACAATCGTGTTCGTGTGGGGAGAGCCCGTGGTGAACGCTTCAATCCTGCCTTTGCTGTACAGCGACACATCGCTCCCACAGCTGGTGTGATGGTATGGGGTGCCATTGCCTACAATACACAATCACCCCTAGTATTGTTCCGTGGCACCATGACAGCCCAGAGGTATGTTCATAAAATCCTGCAACCACATGCGTTGCCACTCATGCAACGGCTCCCAGGAGCCATTTTTCAACAAGACAATGCTCGGCCTCATACGGAAAGGGAGTCACAAGACTGCCTCCGCACTGTTACTACCCTTCCTTGGCCTGCCCGATCCCCAGATTTGTCTCCAATCGAGCATATCTGGGATCATTTGGGACGACGAGTTGGGCATCCCACGAGTTTGAACGAACTAGAGGCAAGGTTACAGCAAATATGGAACGAAATGTCTCAAGACATCATACAGAACTTGTATGACTCAATGCCCGATCGTATCGCATCGTGCATTCGCGCTGGAGGGGGTCCAACGGAGTATTAACTCCTCCGTTCTTTTGCCTTTTTCTTTGAAATAAATTATCCTTTTTCTTTGATTTTCTTATCATTTACTTATATCAAAGTAGTCATTACGTATGTAAAATTTCGTTTCATTTTGACGACTCCTTCTTGGTGCGCTAATTTTTTTGTCCATGAGTGTAGATATTGAATCACATTTAACGCGTTCATTTCAGGAGAAATAAAGGATGCAACGTTGTCAATTTCATTGCATAAATCTTCAGGTATAATATCTTTTTCATTTTTAAATGAATCATGTAACATACTTTCCACAGATTTACATTTTGTAGACCTATTTGATTTATCTGTTTTAAGGAAATTATTTAGGTCGTTGAGAAAATTGAAAACTGTGTGATATTGTTTTATTTGTTCGAACCTTTCTTCTATTTTTGATAATGCAGTGTCCAATATTACAAAGCAAAAATTAATTTTGAATTGGTCTTCTGGATTTTTTGGAGCCTCATCTTTACATTCGTAGTCAAATAAACGTTTTTTTGTTCGGGGTCTAACAATATTAACCAGAGGAAATGAAGAGTCGCATTCGATATCTTTGCAATATTTTTTGCCTCTTCTAAAATATCACTAAAACCTTTAACTGACCTAATATTATATAAATATGTTTTGGTTTGCTCTAACATTAAAATAATATTTGGTAGTATAGCATCCGATTACTACATAGCTTTACTTACGATAATATTTTTTGTTAACACGTTATACCGTGTAATAATGGAACAAATAAAATTAAACGACTTAATTTTCAAAAGTAATGAATTTGCCATGTTTCTAGATTTAGAGTCTCTAGTATTTTCAAAATAGAGGGTATATAAAGAATCATATATTTTTGTTAGATTGTATCTAAGAACTTTTAGCGTATCTATTCTGCTTTCCCATCAAGTATCTGATAGGGGTTTAAGCGTTAAAGTTGGGATTTCATTTTTTAAGACCTTCCAACGTTTAGTGAATGCGGAGAAGAAAACGTATAGCTCCAGTACAATTACAAAAAAGCTTGTAATTTCTAAAGACGCTTTTGCAACGTCATTAACAACTAAATTTAAACTATGGGCCGCACAAGGCACATAAAAAGCTCTAGGGTTTAAGTCAAGAACTTTTTTTTGTAAACCATTATCGTGACCCTTCATATTCGCGCCATTATCATAACCCTGCCCCTTTAAATCCCCTAAACAAATGTTGTGAGTCTCCAAAAAATCTAATAAAAAATTAGTTAAACCCTGTCCTGTCAAATCTGATATTGAAATAAATCCCCCAAAATGCTCCCTAATTTCTATTTGCTTTGATTTATAATTTAACTGATTTATTTTGCTTTGATTTTTTATTTAAACGAGTATTTTCCTGCAACCTGACAAAAACCGCCCGCACCGACGCGATGCCCTGGCCGCCTCGCTCTCCGGATCTTACGCCGATAGAAAACATGTGGTCCATGGTTGCTCTACGATTGATCCAGATTCCATCCCCAGCTGCCACAGCAGATCAACTTTGGCAACGTGTGGAAGCTGCTTGGTCTGCTGTACCCCAAGAACTCATCCAAAGTCTCTTTGAATCAATGCCGAGGCGTGTGGCAGCGGTGATCTCCAACAATGGCGGCTACTCTGGCTACTGATTTTGGCAGGAACCACACTTCACAGAAGTCTATAAATTTAATCATTTGATACTTGATCAACATGTTATCTACAAAATAAATTTTGTTGTGATATCTCTTGTCTTTCTTGGTGTTGCAATTTGGGTGGCCAGCAGTGTATATATATATACATATACAGGGTGTCCCATAATGATTAAGAGAAATTTTAAGGGGAGGAAGGCATGTCAAAAGGATTCAAAATTGCATAGCATCCCATGGTCGCAAACGTCAGCGTACGCCGCTAGGTGGTGTTGCAGCGGAAAGATCCCGGAGAGAAAACTGAATTTTCGTCATTCGAGTAATAGTCGCCTTAAGTGCATGCAACATTATTCGAATCTGCATGCGGTTACATGGAGGTGAGAGAAACAAATAGAGTAAGTACACAGCAGCGTATATTACTACCAGCCAGAAACGTATAACAATCAAAACAATGGGTGTTGAACCTGTGCCAAAGAGAGCAAAACAGTTGCACCTGCAGGAAAGATGGTCGCTGTTTTGGGGGTTTACCCTTCTTTATTGAATACAGTGTACTACAGATGATCCGGGTTAATTTGGAGGGGGGCAGTAGCACGAATAATCCAATTTCTATGTGTTTTTTTTGTATTTTCAAAATACAATGGAACCTCGATCTATCGTTTTTCAAGAGAAATATTTCCCTGATCGATACATGCGGGAACATAACAAAGAAATAGTATTGGGACTGGATGAAATAAACGTCATATACGGGAAGACGATTACTCGGGGATCGATAGATCGAGGTTCCACTGTATTATCATCGGGACTGCATGAAATAAACGACACATACAGGATTACGATTACTCGGGGATCGATAGATCGAGGTTCCACTGTATTATCATCGGGACTGCATGAAATAAACGACACATACAGGATTACGATTACTCGGGTATCGATAGATCGAGGTTCCACTGTATTATCATCGGGACTGCATGAAATAAACGACACATACAGGATTACGATTACTCGGGTATCGATAGATCGAGGTTCCACTGTATTATCATCGGGACTGCATGAAATAAACGACACATACAGGATTACGATTACTCGGGTATCGATAGATCGAGGTTCCACTGTATTATCATCGGGACTGCATCAAATAAACGACACATACAGGATTACGATTACTCGGGTATCGATAGATCGAGGTTCCACTGTATTATCATCGGGACTGCATGAAATAAACGACACATACAGGATTACGATTACTCGGGGATCAATAGGTCGAGGTTCCACTGTATTATCATAGGGACTGGATCAAATAAACGACACATACGGGAAAACGATTACTCAGGGAACGATGTTTCTTTCCAATATTTGTTTATCTACCGTTTGGAGATTGACGTTAAGTGTATCAGATTACTTATAATTTGCCTGAAGATATTATGTATATTTCAAATTAATAAATAGCTGCAGTTATATATCTGTTTTTTTAAATTCGTGATGATCTTATTCAATTACAAATTCATGCTCTTCATAATTCCTGTGTGGATAAATCGTGGCTGTTTAAGAATTGTTAGAAATATTCAGCAGAATATGAAAGTTAGTTGTAACAATGCACAATGTGTTGAAAACATGAAATTTTTTTTTTTTTTTTTGCTCAAGCAAGGAAATTTTATATTTTAAGGGTTTTTTCTTCATGTACTTTTTTAAATCTTATGTTTATATTTCCTAATGTGTACTATCATAAATTTTCAGATCCTACTTAATGTATTTTTTTTATTTTAAACATAAGGATGATAAAGACAGATTACACATAATTTACAGTATGCTGTCATGCATATGGACATAATCTTATATATAAATATCTTTATATAAATATCTTGTTTAAGTTTATAATTAATAAGAAATGTCCGAAAAAATTAATATTTGATTCTATAATAAATGCTAATAGATGGGCTAATAGATGTAAAAATATAAAATGTTTAATTACCTTTTTGTGTTGTTGATCCTTTTGTATGTTAAAGTTACTTAAAATGTCTGAAACCTTTTATCAGTGTAAATGATTATCATGTAAATATGCTATAGATGTGATGTTTGAAATCGTAATCATTATTTTCTTCCCATATTGTTGTATTGATTGTCATTTTTAAGCTTCTTCACTCTGATACTTGTCGGTTAAGTTTATTTGAAGAACATCCGAGGCATATAGTTCATGATAGGACTTGGTTGAAAATTTATCTATTCTGCTAGTTGAGTGTAAACTTAAAAAACAGAATTGAATATTTTCCGGTATTGAGTTTTAATCTTGCTGGCAATTTCATAAATTCCATGATAAAAGAAAGCTGTAGGAAGAAATGCTTTAAGAGTTACTGTATGATGTTAATGTAAATAGATTATACCATGTTGAAAGTTTTAAGAAACGTGTGTGTTAAACTATCAACATGCTTAACAGAGATTATAGTAAAAATTATATGCTTTATTTTGCTTTTCTATTGTTATTTAACCAACCAATATCAAGTTATAGAAGAATTAATTTTTCTGTGTGACATCTTTCAATAAGGCAAGCTTTCATTTATTTGCCCTTTAAAATTTTGCATCTAGTAAAAGCTTACAAATAACACTGTACAGCATGAAAAATGTTATTCACATGAAAATGCATGTTTTTGTATATTTTTGGCTGAAAATAACAAATCTGTAGTCACTTTTTGTTTACCACGCACCATTTTCCCCCAAATCCCCATTTTAGCATTGTAAATCTATACTGTAGCGGCAGGCACACTCTGTGCCGGAAAAACAACCTAGGGTGTGTTCACATAAGAGTCCGGTAGCGGGAGCGTAAAAGGAAAGATGGCGCTGAGAAGGAAATAAACCAATCATAGGCGTTAAAAATTTCGTTGCTAATCGTTTGGAGGTTTGTCATTGGTTAAATATATTTCAATACTTTAACGCTTCCGCTACCGGACTCCTATGTAAACAGGTCCTTACAGGCAAAGGAAAGGCGATCTCAATGACATTGGGAACATCGCCAACCTGGCGACAATTTTAGCAATATTGGCGACTTTAGCGGCATTTTTGGCGACAAAAGCCTTATCTACCTTTCCGAAGTTTCGAGGCTCTAGCTGCAATAGGAACCGAGATATCCGAGAACTGACTACAAGCTTGGCGACTTTTCTTGCGAGGGCGTTTTCTCCCTTCTCCAAACCTATATAAAGCACACGTCGACTGACTGAGAGATCAGAGAGTTTTTGTTCAGATGTTTACTCCCACTGTCTTATGTTGATGGTTGGAAAATTCTAGTGACGTTAAGTGTGAAGTGTACAAGTGTTTTGAGGACAAGATTTTATATTACGTTCAAAACATTGTCTTGTCAATGTAAAAATAATACGGACTTATTTTGTTATGTGTGTAGCGAACTTGCATCGAAGACTCAACAATGTAGCTTGTCACCATTAGTTAGAAAGGCTTATGAACTCTACTTTGGATGTAGAGTTGGGGACCAGGAAAAGTCCTGGGCTCCCCATATATGCTGCAATTCATGTTCCAGGAATCTGAAAAACTGGCAACAAGGAAAACGTAGTACATTGAAATTTGCATTACCTATGGTTTGGCGTAAACCGACCACTCACGTAACGGATTGTTACTTTAGTTTGACAGCTGTCAAGGGGTTCTCTTCAAAATCCAAACATTTTATTCAGTATTCAAACTTACACTCCGCTATGCGACCAGTCCTTCATTCTGAAGATCTTCCTATACCTACAGCTCCAGATAAAAAGACTCTCGATTCAGAGGAAGACACCTCCGATGACCCAAACCTTCAAGATCCTGACTTTCAACCATCTACATGTATGACATGTTCAGAACATGAAATCACAAAGGCAGAGTTTAACGATCTTGCACGGGACTTAAAGCTCTGACTCAGAATTACTGGGTTGTAAGCTTCCAGTTTGGAATCTACTGGAGAAAGGTGTAAAAATATGTTTATTTAGCAGACGAGAAAAACATTTTGTAGACTATTTTCGGAGAGAGAAGGCTTCATATATTGTTGTGATGTCAATAGCCTATTTCAGGTATTGGGACATGAAAATAATCCAGCAGAGTGGCGCCTGTTTATTGACTCATCCAAACGTAGTCTCAAAGCAGTGCTCCTCCATATAGGTAATGTTTGTCCGTCTGTTCCTGTAGGATATTCTACAAATACAAAGGAAACTTACGAAGTTATGTGTGCAATACTGAAATTGAGTGCACTACATTCAAATGACACATTTGTGGAGATTTGAAAGTCATTGAGAAATTAACAGGCATGCAACTGGGATACACTAACTTCTGCTGCTTTCTCTGCGAATGGGACACCCTTGACAGAAAAAATCACTACATCCGTAAACAGTGGCCTCTAAGAAAAAACTTCCTTAATGGCACCAAAAACATATCAAAAGAACCATTTGTGAATCCGCAATGTGTCTTTTTTTCACCATTGCACATTAAACTCGGTTTGATGAAAATATTTGTAAAAGCTCTGGACAGAAAAGGAATGGCTTTCTTGCATCTTAGGAACAAATTCAAAAATTTAAGTGGGGCAAATGTAAAAAGAAGGGGTTTTTATTGGCCCACAAATTAAAGCAGTCTTTCATGATGAAGAGTTTGAAAAGAAACTGTCACAAGCAGGAAAAGAAGCCTATCTGGCATTCAAATCAGTGTGCTCAGGATTCCTTGGAAATGAGAAAGCTGAAAACTATGAACATCTTGTTGGTAACATGATTAAATGCTTTCGTGTTATAGGTTGCGAAAAGTCATTAAAACTACACTTTTTGGACTCGCATCCGGACGTCTTTCCTTAAAACCTTGGCGCAGTAAGTGATGACCATGGGGAAAGGTTTCACTAGGACATCTCTGTGTTTGAAAAGTGTGTCAGTGGACGATGGAATGGAAATATGCTAGCTGAATATTGCTGGTCTGTTATCAGGGACACACCAGATATCTACAAGAGGAAACAACCCCCCCCCCCGAAAAAAAAAACATTTTATTATTTGTGTTTTCTATAATCAAGCGTCTGTTACATTTATCTGTAACCAATTTGTATAAATATGAGAAGTGGACCTCCTACAAAAACGGTACTTGATGGACCATTTTTATTTTGAATTATGAATCAAGCACCTTTTATTCATACAGAATCACAGTTTCATCTAAATGGCAGGAAAAAAGTTCAAATTTGTTGTACAGTGTAATTAGATGCTCCATGCATAAAATATTACTTTATCTGCACATTACAAAAAAAACCCTTCGAATAAAATAATAAAACTAAATTAATTTAAAATAATTAAAAGAGAGACAACAGCGAAAATTAATCCAGTCTCAATATGGAGCCATAAAATACTTATTTATAAATAATAATTCATATTTATTTCCTCATTTACAAAACGCAGTAGATGTAGAAAAAAGGAGTTAAATCTTGTAAATTATAATCAAATATTAGGCAATAACAAAAACTAATAGTATCGCATAAGTGACATTTCATAAAATTCTCTCCTCAATATAAACAGGTGTAATAACAGTTTTTTTTACTTCAATCACTTTGGTGGATCAAGTTTCCCTCAGAGATCGTAGCCATGACCGATACCGCATTGATATATTTAAATATTTAAGTAATGTCATAAAACACTAAATTATTTCCAAAAATATTTATATGCGATATCTAGTCTAAACAAGGACAGTCAAACCTGAGTGTGAATTCATTTCTCACCATGGTGGGACAAAAAAATTTCTTTGCGTCAAAAACTCCAGTTTCATACGATAGTACACAGTTGATTACATCCCTGAATGGATAGGGAGATACGTTTTTCATCTGTTCTAAAGCCATAAGCCTATCCCTCATAAACTGCAGATGGAAGGGTTTTTCATTTCAAATTACCCTCTCCGGAAAATCTTTTCTCTCATTTAGTGCAATATAAACTTTCTCTTCAGAATGGGTACACAGTCTCGTTTTTAACGCACACTGCAAGGAAAATCTTTTCTCTCACACAGAGGATGGAAGATTTTTCTTCTGTGTAGGAACGAACATGTTTTATTAAATGATGGAGTTCAGAAAACCTTTTCTGACATATCGTGAGGACAAAAAGACTTTTCTCCATGGATCCTTTGGAGATGCGATTTCAAAGTCCCTTGCAATGAAAATCTTTTCTCACATACAGTACATGCGAAAGGTTTCTCTTCCGTGTGGGTGCGAAGATGTGTTGTTAAATGACTTTGTTGAGGAAAACTTTCCTCACATATAGTACATGCGAAAGGTTTCTCTCTCGTGTGAATGCAGAGATGTGCTGTTAAAGTACTTTGTCGAGAAAATTTTTCCTCACATACAGTACATGCAAAAATTTTCTCTCCCGTGTGAATGCGGAGATGTCTTTTTAAATCACTCTGTGTAGAAAACGTTTTCCCACATACAGTGCAGGGAAACGGTTTTTCTCCTGTGTGGGAGCGAAGATGGTATTTTAAATGACCCTGTGTAGAATATCTTTTCTTACATACAATGCAGGCGAAAGGTTTCTCTCCTGTGTGCGTGCGGAGATGTACCGTTAAATTACTTTGTTGAGAAAATTTGTTCTCACATACAGTACATGCGAAAAGTTTCTCTCCCGTGTGGATGCGGAGGTGTGCTGTTAGCTTACTTCGTTGAGAAAATTTTTTCTCGCATACAGTACATGCGAAAGGTTTTTCTCCCGTGTGGATGCGGAAATGTCTTTTAAAATCACTTTGAGCAGAAAATGTATTCCCACATACAGTGCAGGCAAAAGGTTTCTCTCCCGTGTGGATGCGTAGATGTCTTTTTAAATGATACTGTCGAGAAAATGCTTTCCCGCATTCAGTGCAGGTGAAAGGTTTCTCTCCCGTGTGGGTACAGAGATGTGTTATTAAACTACTGAGTGCAGAAAATCTTTTCTCACATACAGTGCAGGCGAAAGGTTTCTCACCCGTGTGGATGCGGAGATGAGTTTTTAAATCACCGTTTCGCGAAAATGTTTGCCCACATACAGTGCAGGTGAAAGGTTTTTCTGTACGGTTATCAATAATATGATACGAATGATGCGCATTTAAGGCGGCCAAATGTGAAAATGTTTCTTCACATAAAGTACATTCGAAAACTTTTTCTTCGGTGCGAGGGGTAATCTGTGCTCTGGAACCTTTTACAGTTTGACTAATGATACAAGTGTCACATGGAGCGCATTCCTCTTCGCCTTTAGTAGGGTTTTGCTCGCAGGAATGGCATTCGTTGAACAGTCTATTTACGCTGGAAATACACGATATTTGCTCTTCTGGCATGCCAACGTTCCTTTATACGATGATTAAAAAAACTGTAACTGCCAGCAGTACGTTGACTTTATAAATTTTTGGACACCACAAAGATTTTAAATTCCCACCTAACAATCTGTACCGAGAACCTGAAAAGAGAGGAGAAAGGAATTTGAATGGGATATATTAATACTGATCTATCACGCTTTTTTTAAATTTTATAAATGAAATTAATAGCAATATTTAAAAGTTTGTCTTACGAAATGAGATACCTATAAATTAAGATGTTATAAATTACGTTCTGGATAAAGTAAACTACTGAGCATTTAAAATTTATTTTAATTAGGGTACGGGGTTCCTTAGACATTCTGATTGTTTTGTCCTGGTAGATCATAAGAGATTTGATATGTTTCTGTTTGAAGAGTCTCCACAGTACGGATATCGGCCCGATACATAACGTATAAGCAGTATTAATATTTTTCCCTTTACAATTATTTTACTTATCCGTAATTAAAAATAATTTCATCATTTATTATATAGTTTAATGCTCCGAGAAATTCCAGAGATTAACATCTGATGGAAAAGCTCGGTTACCCTGAGATTTAAAAGTTTATAAATGTAATGAAATATATAAAATTATAACAGGAAATAACAAAGAATGGCTTATGGGTTTGTTAAGGCATATTTGTTTGGATTAGGGTTTGTTGGCTACAGATATTTTCCCCCACGCTCTCTCCATATTTTAATCTGAATGCTGGGTATATAATACATTAGAATTGGCAATAGTTAAAATTCTTCATATTTCTTTACGTTCAACTACTGTACAATAGTGCTTTTATGTGATTTTTCACATTTCTAAACACTTCAAAACAGTTATCTGTGGACCTCTTGTAGTCTATATGATAAACGTCAGGAATACACGGCTGATAAGGTCTTTTTTCCGACCGACACCTTTCTAATATCGTATTACGAGATTATAAACACGTAATAAAAATTTTAAACAAAAGAAATCTACTCGGCTATCATGCGATGCTTAAAAATTTGAAATAAAATCAATTTTAAATTTTCATATCTAGAAAAAACTTAATTCAGAACTGCTTAAAGAATTTTATCCCAGTTACCTCTCACGCAATTTACATTTGCAAATTTTCTCCGGATTCTAATCAAACTATGCGAAAGGTGGGATGTGACTCAACAGTCACATTCTGATTTGGTAAAGCTCGGTATTATAATAAAAAAACAGGATTTCCAAGCCTCAAAAGAAAAAGAAAAATTACATACACATACAGATCAGTAGAAAAATAATTATATTACATTCTTCCCAATTAAAACTTTGGTTGAAGTTTGATACTCATACCGATGCGCGAAGTAGGGCAATAAAAATTTCTCTGCGGTAACCGTACTCGCTCATTTCATGACGTGCGGGAGGGTGTTTATGAACGGGGTTTATCGTACTGAATTGCCGTCTTTACCTCTCCGTAATAAATGATTAATGAATTGATAAGAATTGTTTTAACACTTTATTCGTATATTTAGAAGAAATTTTCCTAATATAAAAATTAATTTTCAGAAAAAGTTTTCACGAGGGACTGCTGGGTGATTGCTGCTCATTATAAAGTGTAGTATAATTAAAGATATTTTTGAACCAAAAAAAAAGTTATTTTTTGGCATTTCTATATTAAAAAATATTGGTTTATTCTAATTTTCTCATATTTTTCCTTTTTCACTATCATTTTTTTTATAAAAAAGCTATATTGGGGTGTGTAGTTGGAAGTGAGTGTTTAAATTTATGTTTTAATTAAAGTTCAATTTTTCTAAAAAAATTTTTTTCTCAATTTTGTAACTTTCAAAAACTTTTCAAACAATTTTTTTATATATCACGATTTAGGAACGTCTTTCTCATTTGTCATTCATTTTTTAAACTTTCTCTATTTTGCGGAATGGATATTTAAGGTTACATAAGTTTCTAAATTAAATTTCATTCCTAATAACGCTCCTTTACCCATTTCCATGAATAAAATATCTTTAGCTTCTATAATATTGACAGTGGATGTTAGGCCAAAGAGCCCTTAACAAAATCTATAACTAAAGAGAAATGCTACAAATTTATGAAATTCTTTAGGATTGTGTGATTAGAACTGCAAATATATTTCCAATTCTGCGAACTATATAAGCCCAAAGGAGACTACTATGTAATAAATGCACTAGAAATAAATATGCATGCCCATAAAAATGTACACTGGAACTACAAATGTGAATTTGGGACATATACAGGGTGTCCATAATTAAAGTCCCACTTTCAAAAGGCTGCAAAAAAAGAACCACTGGTCAGAATGACTTCAAGTTTGAACTGAATATACTGGAAGAAGGGGTAAACGGTTTGGCATAATAATAAAAAAAGTTCCAACTGCTTACAGCGCAATCTATTGATACATTTTGGAACTTTTTTTATTATGCCAAATCGTTTCCCCCTTCTTCTAGTATATTCAGTTCAAATTTGAAGTCATTCTGACCAGTGGTTCTTTTTTTGCAGCCTTTTGAAAGTGGGACTTTAATTATGGACACCCTGTATTACTTTTTAACCACTCTTCAAAGTGGTTATCGATAATATTAATATAGTTTTCCTATAAATCTAGGAAAATTAAGAGTTAGAATTAAAAAAATGATAAAAACGAAATTAGATAAATTAAGAAAAATTCTAATTACATTCTGAATATCTTAAGTTACTTTTATACTGGCTATTAAAATAAATAAAACAATTGTGTGATTCAGAGAATATTGGGAAAACATTTTGTTCTTACAGGATAAGGTAATCTCATAACATTTTTCATCCTGTGTATCAAGTAAAATGATTTTAATGTATCCACATAGGCTGGAATTCTTTTGGTCAAAACTCTAAAATACAGTACAGTGCTACAGGAAATAAAGAAGATTAAGCTATACCTATTATAACATTTTTGGTTAGAGAAAATCATACCTACCACTTCATTAACAATGAGATAGAAAAGCAATTGTCAATATACATATTTCATGATAGAGTATGAAATATTTTATTCTGCAGTTATAAATGTATCACTTCGAGTAACAGCAAAAGTTTAATACCATATGTAATAAAACAGAGATTTAAGAAACATATATGCATAGTATACAGAACAGTAATTCTCACACGAATTAAATCTTTTAAAAGTACTGGAAGATGGGATTATTTTGTGACCCATAGTAACTTTTTCCTATTTCAGATCTTGCGCCTCGCCCGTGATACCAGATAGACAAATGCTTGTCCGACAGCTTGAGCAAAAGCGCCAACAGCTTGTCCGACATACAGAGACACTCAGTGACCAGTGTCCGAAGCTTCCGCGCGACATTTGTCTTCTCTGGGCAATGTATTGTTCAAACCTGTTATCTAGCTATTAACTGAAACAAGGAAACTTTGTGCACTGAAGGTTAACACTTTATACAACGAACTACCAGGGGTAATTCTTCTTTACTGTCAATATGTGGTTAGATTGTGGAGCAATATAACTTTTGTATAGTGATATTTTCGAGGGATATGAGAACATAACCTAAATATCGAGAGGTAACGGGGTTACATTGTGACACATTGACACTGTTATAAAATAACCCACAAAGTCTACCCGCCTCCTCCAGCCGCTTGATGTTGCATTTTTCCGTCCTCTAAAATGCCACTGGAGAGAGAGAAGTATTGACTATCTGGAAAAAACTACCCGAAGGAGCTAAATATGCCGAAAGACGAATTTGCTCATCTTCTCAAATTACTGATGGCTGCCCTGGGCACACAAGATCTCTTTGATGTCAAAGATATAGATAAAGCTATCCAATATTTGTAATAAGTATGTATAATTGTGTATCAAGCTTATAGTAATTACTGTCTAACTTTCTGTCAAGAAATTTTTCCGCTTGGATTTCAAGGCGAAAACACAGATGTCGCAAAGTTGCCCGAGTGGGGCAACTTTGTGACACATTTTAACTTTAATATCTCAATGGTAATTAAAGTTCCGGGTAAGAGCAATATATTACTACGTAAGGAAAGGATGTACCAATGTTTTGCAATTGTTCGTTTTGGGCTGATTTTAAAACTGATCGGCTAGCACACGAAAAAACTTGAAATCTGTCATAAAGTAACTCCATCTTACGGTATAAGTAAATTCAAAACAAAATCTTAAGTTACATAAAATAACCTACATAAAATTATAACTGCTTAGTTCATACACAAAAATGATATGTTCATGTAAATATTTTATTGGTCTTTCTATAAATTACTTCCATTAAAATATTTTTCCTTTCCCATCTCCCACCAAATTACGGAAATTTCACACATTATATATAATAAAAAATTAAAATCATTAGAAGTAATACACTTGACAGGAATAATAAAAAATTATTTTTCCATATTTTGTACACATGAGCTCTGGTGAGGGTACTATCAAAATATTTATTTCCTTTATTTCTAGCAAATGTGACAAAAAGAAAAAGATATTGCCTAACAGACGAGTTATTGTTACTGTCAAAATAAATCGTTCGACAAAATTCTTTTATATAAATCTCATTGAAGTATCAAATATTTACACTGGTATAAGGCAGTTAAAAATAATGGATTGTTGAGCTTATACCAAAATGCAAAATATCAGGAAACTTACTATATCACAGTGTAGGATTTGGATTACAAGCATATGGAACTTTTGTAATATAACTACCCATTTCTTGAGGTAGAGAGTTAAAATATGTAATATTTGTGATTGGACTACAGAGTACAAGAGAGACAGAATTTAAAGTAATCTTATTCAAATTTCATTAACTTTGTGTTCAAACTTCATGTTTTCATTAAAAGATTTTCATAAAATTCAGACCCACTTTCAGGTCTCTCAACAAAATCATTACTTATAAACAGATCAGATATAAAAGTAATAAAATCAGAAATGTGAAGGTTAGGAAATAAAGTTTTTTTCAGGCTATAAATTTGTTGCTTATTCTTATAACAAGTTAAGGGTCTACCTCAAAGATTCTCTTGTGAAAAAAGGCCCGCAAATTTTGAAAGTTTCTGAAAAACTCCTTTAAATAGTTGAAGGGTATAATAGAGCTAAATACCTACTGAAACTTAACTTCCAAATGATGATTCAATGAGATAGAATTCAATGTGAAAGATACAAAATACCCACAATTTTTTTGCCCTGAGTAGATTTACCTGAGTATATCAAACCAACAAATTTTGGCTACTCGTCAGGGTTCTTGTCATAAAATTTTAAAAAGTCTGTGAATCAAGCCCCACATGAAGAAATATTGAAATTGTCTGAAAGGAAAACTGCGATAATTTAGAAATCTTCTGAAATGCCTGACAAAATATAGGCACTCTGATTTCGAACAAGTTTTAGTCGGAGCCACAGAGCTCGCGACTGATTTAGAAGTCACCAGAATTTTGGGAAACACATTTACAAAAATGAAAAAGGATATTTAACTATGAGTATGAACCAATAAGTAACTGGAAAGAAATGTTTGAAGTGCATTGTTTTTTACAAATACAGTATAAAGCTAGAGAAGTTAATTCGAGATGATTCCACAGAATGAACATCAGGAACATGCATCGGTACTAGAAATTGTCCTGACACATGTAAAAATGATTCAGAGTAATGTCCAGAAGAAGTCTATAAAAGATGCAGATGAAGATAGCTATATGCTCATCAAAGAAATGAAAGTATGAAAACCTATTGTTTCGGAAACCCTATAAAAATTCTACAATTGCTATAAATGACAGCTACTGGCTTTTCAAATGCTTTTATACCTTTAAGGATATATTTAACAATTCATGTAACTGTAACATTGGGAAAAAGGAGCTTTTCAAGATTAAAATTCATTAAAACATACCTTAGATCAACAATATCACAGAAGAGACTCAACCAGTAGCGTACGCAGAAATTTTCAAAGGGGGGGGGTTATAGTCCAGTCAAATTAGGTTTCCATTTCGCATTAAATGAAGGGGTTGAGATTTTTTCAGGAATGTGTAGGGGTTGGTCCCCTGAACAACGCCTAATAAAGTCCCCTCGATTTCAGGCTCCCAGGGGGGGGGGGGGTCCAAAGGTCACTTTTTTCAGTTTTCGGCGTTTATCTCGAAAACGGTGCATCACACAGAAAATTGTCAAATTTAAAAATTAAAGCTTATAAAATTCCCTTCCAAATGGTATATCCATGTTTATACACAAACTAGAAGGTAACCCGACATTTTGACGTCATAATGGAAAAAGTATATGAAAGTTAAAAAATATCCCGAATTATCTAACAATATTTTATTTAATCCACAACTTGTAAAAGCAAACCCTTTCATTATATTTTATTTATTTAGTTTTTCATGCGATTGGAGTAGTAGACTGCCATCCAGTTTTTTACAGCTCACTACGCGATATGAATACTTGAGCTACATGATTCATTCACATTCAAGTTCGTTTACTTTCAGAATTCATCGCAAAAGTAAACAGATTTTTAAAAACTGTTAAATATACAGCTAAAAGCATCCATTTTTTTAGTTCTGAGTGTTTTATAGAAAAATAGGCTGAACAAACGTGATTTGATGGAGAAGATATTAGTTTTTAGGTAAGAAAACATTCTGATCCACATCTGAAATTGAAATTAAGCCTAACCAACTGTTTTTTTACTGAGGGCTTCAATTGAAAGATGAGTACAGCCCGGAAGTGTTATACAGAGACAACGGCTATTATATATATAATGTTAACGTTTTCGATATATGAGCCGTTGAATATGAAAATTTTTCAAAAAAAAGTGGTAGCGGTTCAGGTATCTCGTCAAACTTCCTCTTCTAACTCTTTCCCCTTCCATTTCTCAGAAAACTCGTGATAGAGAAAGTTGTAAAACGAAAGATTTCCTTCAAAAAGGTATATAGTTATGCTAATTTATCTCCATCAGGTAAATAGTTAGAGCGTTTTGAAGTTTAGGGGTACTTTCAACATTTTGCTAGTAAAATGCTCGTCACTCAAGTTTCGTTTCCAAGGTCTGTAACTCTCTTAATCACTTTGTATGCTGTTTAATTAGATACGCATAGTATTCATAACCCATATAAATTATAAATTATGTATACATGTACGTATAATGTATATCTCATAATATACAGAAGAACACTTGTAGTACAAAGGAGGAAGTAAGAAAACAAACCAAAATGTGTAGAAGTGTCATTTTAGCTCAGATTATTTTGAAAAATTTAGATATCACACCATAGGAAAAAGCAGAAGTAGTTCAGTTACTTCAGACCTCAGTAGAAATTACTCCACAACACATTTCCACAAATACCTCCCTTGCCAGCATTCAGTGGAAATTGAGCAACGAATTGTCACGTCTCAAAGGTAGTGGCCCAACACAAGCCTTGTGGGTCCAGTACTTTGAAATGGTGGTGTTGATGAACGGACTGGAAAGATCATATGACATGCGCCCAACTGATGATACCTTACTTCCATGCCAGCGGGCATTTTCATTATGCAAAGTGTACTCACCTATATGTACAACACATGCTGGGACTAACAACTCGCCACCTTCAACTTAAACAGGATTTTATAGATCGTGGATACTTCACTGTCAACAGAACTGGAACACCAATGGCTGGTGTGTGGTCTAACATGGTAATTCAGGTGACACTCATGTGTGACATGAAGAATGAAGGAGAAGTAATACGTGGGCGAGACTTTAGTGATTCAGTGTTGGCGAAATGAGTTGGGGGAGCACGCACAGCTACAGCAATATGTAATTCATTTGAGATGTTTGTGGCGTCCATACTGCAAGAGGAGAACAACATGTTGAGTTTCGAGCATCACGCATAACTAGAGACGATCTAGACAGAAGGAAGCTTGCTCAATGGTTGGCTAATCACCCGCCTTTTGCTGAACGTAATTGTTCGATGTCACTTTCAACGGGAGTAATTGGAACAAGCAACGTCAACTGCTACCAGGCATTGGAAATTGGAACCCGCACAATGAACACTTTTGTTGGAATGAATTTCTCAGACGTGAAACAATCCAAGAAAGACTCAGTGGTTCCTTTAGCTGCGATGAGCAATATAATCAAAGTTAATGATGAGGTAGTGGTGGTAGAGCCTCTGATGATATTTCAAAGAATTCTGATCACCAAGAAGAAAGAAGGGGATGTAGAGGAGTTGCTAACGTACGAGTTAGCCCCATACCCGATGTCTCTATTCGCCGAGGGGATAATGAGAAAAATCAAAAAGTTAGCATTGTATGTTGCTTTCCCAAAATGTAATCAATTGATCAATGTGAAGAACAGTTTCACGGTAATCGATGGCGGCTCTTGCTCCATAGAGTAAAGTGGAACACCAACACCACCTTCGCCTCCATATGCGATCAATATGTATCGTACATAATCAACCATTACGGCAGCAGTTCAGCTGTGTTTTTTGATGGTTATGAAGACACGAACTCCACGGAAAGAGACGAACAACATCGGAAAGCATCAAGTAAAGCATCAGTGGATATTGACTTCAATAAGAACATGGTGGCTACTGTTCATCAGGAAAACTTCCTTTCCAGTGAAAGGAGCGAAACCAAGCTGTTTACTATGTTAGTTCAGGTCTTGGATGTAAGAGATATACAGTCTACTACAGCCTCTGGCGTCACGACAAGGGTAAACTCTCTGAGGCATTTTGAAAAAATTTCACAACTATTGGATCCATAACAAAGAAGTCCTAAATAAAATGCGAAGCCAATTTTTAAAACAGAAACTTAACGAGGAATTTTATTTACAAACAACAAAAAATTTAACATTTAAGGTTACAACATATTCAATTTAACTCTGTGCAGATCTACAATGCACGCTCCCGAACCTATACAGTCCCAACACAGGAGCTTAAAACAAACACGTCCACACGAGGCGGATTCTGTGCGGCCTCTCCCTAGATGTCTGAATTTTCAGCCGGGGGGGGGGGCAGCAGATTATCGGCTGACAGCTCTTCTTAACGCCGAAACTTTATCGCCCGCCGATGTCACTCGCATGAAGTTATCGCTAAGAGAAGACAGCTTTATTACGGTGATATAAACCATTTTCTGTTTTCCAAAGAGTTACCCTCACCACTTGTTAGGGAAACCGCCATTCCAAGGATTAATCTTCAGGCCAAAACTCTTGCACGTGTTTAAAAACGATGGGAACCGGCCAAAAACTGTCCTGATAACACGCAGCTGTGTTTCTCGCACTCTGTGAGGTTTTGGGAAAACTAACCCCATACTTCCAGTACGCTACAAGCCAAAGGAGATGCTAACTGCAGTATTGTCAGAGGTGGGTGGCAAAACACCTCTCATTCAACTGTGGTGATAGTAGATAGGTAAGACCTGCTCGTCTTACTTGTGGCACTCACCCCACGAGACACGAATGTGTTTTTCATGAAGGCCGGACGGGGCAACACAGAAGACAGGCTCTATTCTTCCCAACATCTTCAGGTTTTATCATTCAGCTGACCTCATTAAGTAAATTTAATAATTTATATAATCCATTAATATTCAATAATACGTTATACACTATCTGGCCAAAAGTATCCGGACATCCCCCTAAAGAATTGGATCTAGCAGGTGACGTAATTTGATGCGTAACCGAAAGCTATAAAAGTATTGGTAGTGGTTTGGCAGGTCATATTTATGCGTTTGTGAGACGATGAGTAAGTCAAAGGAGCTTAGTGACTTTGATCGTGGCATTATAGTGGGATGCCACTTTGGTGGGAAATCATTTCGGGAAAATTCGGACATTCTACAGAAGCTAAAATGATAGTGAAGACTTTGACTTGTTTGAAACTTTTTTCGAAGTATCAGATTGACTGCTTTTAATATATAGGAAAGAAGTTGATGAAATAAATTTATATAATATATTCAATGTAAGTAACTGTTGTTTGAACCTACTTTTGATAACCATTTTTTGATTATATGAACAACTTTTATACATTTTGGTTTGTTTTCTTACTTCCTCCTTTGTACTACAAGTGTTCTTCTGTATATTATGAGATATACATTATACGTACAGGTATACATAATTTATTATTTATATGGGTTATGAATACTATACGTATCTAATTAAACAGCACACAAAGTGATTAAGAGAGTTACAGATCATGGAAACTAAACTTGAGTGACGAGCATTTTACAAGCAAAATGTTGAAAAGTACCCCTAAAATTCAAAACGCTCTAACTATTTACCTGGTGAAGATAAATTAGCATAATTATATAAATTTTTGAAGGAAAATTTTCGCTCTACAACTTCCTCTATCACGAGTTTTCTGAGAAATGGAAGGAGAAAGAGTTAGAAGAGGAAGTTTGACGAGATACCTGAACCGCTACCACTTTTTTTGAAAAATTTTCATATTCAACGGCTCATATCTCGAAAACGGTAACACTTGGGTACAAACATGGATATACCATTCGGAAGGGAATTTTATAAGCTTTATTTTTTAAATTTGACAATTTCCTGTGCTACGCACCGTTTTCGAGATAAATGCCAAAAACTGAAAAAAGGACCTTTGGACACCCCCCCCCCCCCCCGCGGCGCCTGAAATCGAGAGGACTTTATTAGGCGTTGCTCAGGGTATCAACCCCTACACATTCCTGAAAAAATCTCAACCCCTTCATTTAATACATGATTCTCCGCCATTTTGAGTAAATTTGACTGGACTATTACTATGAAAGAGTAGTTTTGAGCAATCAGTGCAAAGCGTAAACCTAATTAAATAATATATGTAATCAGAACCAATGGGGGGGGGGGGGTTATAACCCCCATCAACCCCCCCTTGCGTACGCCACTGGACTCAACTGTCTTGTAATAGTGTCTATGGAGCCTGTAGAAATAAGAAAATTAAAATTTCAAATTTTAGAAATGATCTTGTTGATAAAAAAAAAATTAGCAAATATTAATAAGTAAATAAATTTATTCTGTAAATAAAATATATTTAGTCTACTTACTTTTTAGTTATTCTTTTCTTAGAAATGTACATAAAAAAGGAAATATGACCCCCTCCTAATTTTTGTCTTTTATGCTTCATATTAAATGTTTATCATTTAATGTACCTATATCAGAATTTTGAAGGACCCCACCAAAATTTCTGAAATTTGGCCCCACAAGGACTAAGGCTGTCCTGATCAAAGGCCCGAATGACAAGAACTCGAATGTCAAATTTTCCAGTGCAAAGCATTTAAGTGATATACTGTTACTTTAATATATTAAGTTGATATAGAAATTTTGATATTTTTAAATATTAAAATGTAGAACTCACATAAAATCTTCAGATTCTTTATCAGGTTTCTATAAATTATGTTTAAAACTATAAATTATGTTTCTATAAATTATGTTAAAGTTATATGTAAACTAACTGTCAAGAAAAAAGGTATGAGTAAGAAAGTTCAACATGAAATGCAAAGTTATATATATGACTGCAAAGGAAAGAAAAAAACTGGCAAATGATTGACTTCTATTCAGAAATTTTTTTTAAACAGTTTTCATAAAAGAACTTCTACATTGTTCATGTATATTTCCCTCATGCAATATGAAAACTTATCACCTAAAACTCTGAAGTTTTGGACACAGTTATCTTTTACATAAATGGTATATCATCCAGAAATAAAAAATTCTACAAAAGTTCCAGAAATAAAAAAGTTCTACATTACTTGAAGTTTTTTTTTCCTTTGCCTAGGCCCTACCGACTATTGTAGGACCAAAAAGACAGGGAAAATAAAAAAAAATTGCCCATCAAGAAATATAATTCATTTCATGCATATTCCATCACAGAATAATTATACATCATGTTTGTAGAGGTTGAAATGTGGTTTTAAATATCAAGTTATACAACATACACTGAGGAAAACAGAGCACCAGAATTTTCAAAAATGTATTTACTTTAACTATAGTTACTTTCTATTGAATGAATATTCTTTTATCCCTAGGAGAGTGGTAGGGTAGGAAACAAATACTAACACAACAAACATCAATTTGACTAACATTGATTTCAAGAACCAAAACTGAATATATTTAAAAAACATTCGAGACATGAATGCCAAGAATTTAGTTATAAATTTTGTCAATACAAAAATCTTAAACAAGCATATTGTAATGAATGATGTATCTGAAATGATGAATATTTAGGAATATGGGGTTTAATGCTATTGCCTTTATCTTTGTTATAATGAAAGATGAGAATAAAAGTTATTTACTAAATCTTGTGAAGAAAAATTTTAACACGTGAATGAATACAAAATCAAATAACTTTTATAAAAAATTATTTCAAATGTAATTCTAAATAAAAAGCGCCCTTATAGAACAACGATATAAGAAAGCAATGGCTAAACTGCAGATTGCTGCTCATGGTACCAAGCTGTAAAACCTCACTAAGTTTAGTGCCAGTTCATCATTTACATGAAAAATTTTATCATTTAATTAGTTGTATCTAAATTTTCACATAAAATTAACAGTGTAAATAGATTTTATTCTAATTTTAAAAAATTTAATGCACATAAATGATAGTTTCTTAAATTGAATAAGCTTTTGTTTTTAGTTAATTTTGTACCCTTTCTTAAAATAATTTTAATTTGTTCTTAGTTTTATAAATTCATTTTTATACTTTGTAAATATTTTAAATTTAAATTTTTGTTCTAAAAAGTCACTAGTAATACTATTGTCATTATTTTTTTTATCCTTCTATATACAGTAAAAATTGTTTATAAGAACACTGGTTATAAAAACATATCGCTTAAAAGAATGGAATTATTAGTTCCCAGTCAATTCTCATGTGTAATGATGGGTACAAAATTGGGTTATAATAACATTGTTAATAAGAACATATCACTTTTAGTGACTTACATTTCAAATACGAAAACTGCAGTGGTAGTAAGCTTTCAAAAGAAAGGATAACAGTTATAGTTGCTGCAAATTTAACTTGAACTGAAAAATTGAAGCTTTTAGTGATCGGAAATACAAAAAACCGAGGGCATTTAAAAATATCAAATCGCTGCCTGTTGATTATCATTCGAATTCTAAAGCTTGGATGACAGGAGAAATCTTTGAAAACCGGTTTCAGAAGTGGGACCAAGAATTTATTAAACAAAAACAGAGAATTATTCTTATTGTGGACAATTACCCAGCCCACCCTTCAGTTCAAGGTCTTCCTGCCATTAAATTAACTTTTCTTCCTCCCAACACAACCTCCATATTACAGCCTATGGACCAAGGTGTCATTAAGTGCTTAAAAGTTCATTTCAGGAAGAACATGATTCTACAGATCATCGCGATATTGAAAATAAAAAAGAACCAAAGATTTTAGTACTGAACGCTATCATCATGCTAGAAAAGGTGTGGAATAATGTTAAACATTACACAATTTCGAATTGTTTCCAGCATGCTGGTTTACTCAGGGGTGAAAATCCTCCCATTTTTCAAACTCAAGATGCTAAAGATGAAACGCTCCAAGACTGGGCTCGAGATTTGCCAATTGAACAAGATTCAATTCAGGAATATGAAGACATAGATTTGGCTCTTGCAGCTGATGGAAATGTAACAGATGAAGATATTGTTGCATGTGCAAATGCAGAGATTTCTGGCAGAGATGATGATATTGACGACAGTGGCAGTTCAGAAGATCAATTGAACGAGCTTTCTTGCTTGAGTTTAAAAGAAAGAAATATTGAATACAGCATTCATCAGGAATAAATTATTAAAACAGCTTATATATTAGCAAAGTGTCCAAAATATATCAATCAGTTATAGAAAATGTTGGAGGGAATCATTATATTCAAAATACAAGAATTTTATTTTGTTTTAAAAATTATAAAAACTAGAAAATAAATATGTAAATACTTCCAGAAAAAGTGTATAAAAATAAAAAAATAGTGAAAAAATAAATGACGTATGTAAAATTAAAAGTTTGTAGCAAGATAATTTCAACGTATAGTACAAATCGTTTATAAGAACATCCAGGGGACTTTAAAAACTAGTTGTTATAATCGATAGTTTTTATATCTGATAGATAACTTAAAATTGCTAGAAATACCAAATGCATCGTCACATAATTTCTATTTACACCTTTTCAGTAATCAATACTGTTAATAAATTTTTTGCTTGTAATGATGATTATGTGAAGGATCCAATAAAAAAAAAGCTGTCAAAGAACTTGTCCCAATAACCAAAAATTCTTTTTATTTAAAAAAAAAAACTAAACAAACAAATATTACGGACTATTTTTCAGCAAATCAAAAAACATGTAAAAAAAAAATATTCCATTATGTATGTACATTCATAATAGCTACATAATTTTATTCATTTTTCTTTTTAATATTTTTAAAACAAATTTAAGCGTCATGTTTCAGGTGTAAACAGAAATTATGTGACAATGAAATTGGTATTTCTAGCAGTTTTAAGTTATCTATCGGATACAAAAACTATCGATTATAAGAACCAGTTTTTAAAGTCCCGTGGATGATCTTATAAATGATTTGTACTGTATGTTGAAATTATCTTGCTACAAACTTTTAATTTTACATACATCAATTATTTTTTCACTATTTTTGTATTTTTATACAGCTTTTTCTTGAAGTATTTACATCTTTATTTTCTAGTTTTTAAAATTTTTAAAACAAAATAAAACTCTTGTAATTTGAATATAATGATTCCCTCCAACATTTTCTATAACCGATTGATATATTTTGGACACTTTGCAAATATTTAAACTGTTTTAATTGTTTATTCCTGATGAATGCTGTATTCAATATTTCTTTCTTTATATTATGCGGTTCTTTATTAGCTTCTTATTGTTCAATTTTCATACAAAGTGTTGATTGTCAGGTAAAAAGTTTTAAAACATTTTGAAATGGTATTTTCCTCAATTTCTCACTAGGAGAATTCCACTTAGTGGAATCTGACCCCTTTTAGCCAAACGGCACAGAATATGGAACTCTTCCCCATATATTTTATCTTTTACCATGATTATTAACAGTTCAAAATAATTTGTATAACTCATAACCAGCAAAGTCGCTAAATACATTATGTTTGACTTATATAATATACTTATAAATTTAGGATAAAAATTGTAAATAAAATTATCAGACTGGCAACTTTTAGCAATCTTTAAAATTAAACTGCACTCACAAAAAAAAAGTAGCATAAAATTTAGAAATCATAAAGGTGGAGTAGGGTAAGTGAGAATGTAAAATTATATAGCTCCACTTTGAATCTAAATAAAATTTTCACAAGTTATATTTATATGGAAATTTGCATAAATACTTTTTTTTTTTTTGTGTTCTACATTTATAGTTTTATTTTTTTTTAAATCTATTCACAATTTTTTTATGCCGAAAATATTTAAAGTTTTTGTATTTTGCATTCTCACTTGGGGCAAGGGAGAACACGGATCCTAATAAATCATAGTTGCTTATAACAAAATAAGTGGGGCAAGGGAAAGAATAGATATTTCATGCTGAAAAAAAAGACTTTATTTTTTTACATTCATTCGCTGTGAAGGTATTTGTTGTTCAAGTTAGCAGTGTCAGGAATGTCCGAATATTAACAAAAAAATATTTATTTGCATATATTTGTTTTAGAGTAACAAATGTATGTTAAAAGTTCAAAACAAAAAATTCTTTTTTTCCTCTTGCATATTAGTTCAATTTACTATTTATTTACGTCTTCTACCCTACTTCCATGGTATTTTTTTTTCTTTAATTAACTAACTATTATAACAAATGAAAACTTCTATTAAAAGTTTAAAACAAAACAAAATCTTTTTCACTAGCTTACTACTTAAATTTGCTGTTTATTTACATGTTCTACATTACTTGAAGTTTTTTTTTTCTTTGCCTAGGCCCTACCGACTATTGAGGACCAAAAAGACAGGGAAAATAATTAGCTTACTATGCCCTCTAAGCCTTGGCTCTTCCAGGAACAATAATAAGTTATCATCTAGTATATTAGAGCAATCACTGAGAACAGACCACACAAAACTAGTTGATTTTCTTTCCTTTTCTGGTAAATTTCACTGTTCTCATTTGACCCAGCACAAAATTTTTTTGGGGCAAGAGAGAACCCTACAGTACGGAAGTAATATTGCATAAAAATAGGTTTTATATATTTTCTCTGTATTCTTCATTTCTTAATGAATAAATGGGTATTTTCAAAATAACTCTTATGTGATGTGGTTAATTAATTAGGATTTGTTTCTTTTGCAATTACTCGAATTTGGGTACATTAGTAGGGGCACATTAGTACAAGGGTTTGGTAGGTATAAAAAATTCCATTTTTCAGTTTTCTCTGAAAATAAAAACTAAACATAACGGGACTACTCTAGATTTTTGTGCACATCCGCCATCTTGGATTTTTTTTCACCAATTTTGGCAATTTTACCGTGTTTGGAGGAGTGGAAAATTTCTCGCCAGCGTGTTTTAAGCGGTGTTTTCAAAATGCTGGACTTAGAGTTTTCTTTATATGTTTTAATAAAAAACATCTTTTTAAATTATGAGACTTAGAAAAAATTTTTAAAAAATCATTTAAACATTAGATTTAGAATTTTTTTGTGTTATTAATAAAAAACACATTTTGAAATTATGAAACTTAGAAAAGTTTTTGAAAAAATCTTAAAAAATCGAATTTAGATTAATCAATTTTGTAAGAAGTTTATTTCCACACCACCCAAGAGGTAAAACTCAAAGGCGTGTTTTTTTAATGGAACAGATGTGTCACACGCACCCCTTGATAAACATATCTCTATTTTGAATCATCAGTAGTTATGAGATTGAAGAGAAATTTTTTCATTTTTTTAAATTTCACCCATTTTTTTTCAATGTTATGTTATTGCGCATAGACTTGCGACCATATATTAATGAATATAAATATTTTTTTAGTTTTAAAATTAAGTTATATAATATATCTTTAAAATGACCAACTTTGAAATCAAAATTCTTAGTTCTTCATAGGAAAAAAATGTTTTTTTTTTAAATTCTATTAATTAGGCCATTTTAATGATACTTTATGTACGCAATGGCATAACAATGAAAAAAACAATGGTTAAAAGTTTAAAACAATTAAACTATTTCTCTTCAAGCTAGAAAAAAATTGAGAGCCATATTTATAAAGAATACAGTGTTTAAATCACAGTAAAATTTTCATATTTCTAAATAAATTATTTTTGTAACTACTGATGACTGAACAGCATGTGATATGAACACGGCATAAGATATTAAAAAGTACCCAAAAGAAATAGATATTACTCCATAGAGTTTTCGGGTGCATTTCTAAGATGCAATCAAATTATCAAACAGCAAACAGAAAAATAACTAATCCTGGTGTGAAATAATTAAAAATTATTAAAAAATATATTAAAAAAAATTTCACGTACCCAAAAGGAATATATATTTCTTCACTCCCGAAAATTGCCCGGTGCATTTTTAAGGTGCAATCAGATTATCAAACAGCCCCCCCCCCCCCCAAAAAAAAAAATAAATAAATAAATAAATAAATAAATAAATAAAAAATAAAAATAATTAATCCTCGTTTCAAAAGCAAGCACACCCGACATCAGTAATGAGTTTGACGAGTTGAGAATTGACGCGATTTGATTGGTTAGAAGGGGTGCCAGCAGGTCACCAGAATGCACAAATTATCGCCAGAGAGAATCCAACAAATCGTGCCAATCCGGGGGAGGGAAATCCAAGATGGCGGGCATGCACACAAATCTAATGTATCCCCAGTATAACAGTAGGGCAAGAATTTTCCTACAAAGTACATTTGAATTTTTTTTTCTTAAGTTATAATTTTTAGGGTTTTCAGCCCGCGTTCTCACTTACCACACTTCACCCTATATCATTTTCAACATCTTAACAAAACAGTTCTGTCATACAATACAGAAAAAAATACCTGTAAATTAAAGTTACTTGAATAGCTGTTTATTTTTCCATCATCATGTGTAGTATTATTTTAGTCCGTGATCCATCCGAACAGCTGCGAAAGTTTGTCCTCAAGGGCACCTCTATTTACATTTAAATAGTATGATTGAATTGAATTGAATTGAAAATTTGTGAGACTTATACTACAGCCAAGCGGCCGGCTTTTAAATAGTATGATTAGTGAGAGTTGATTGCAATAAGCAACATAAACAACGCGTTTAAGCGATACCATTGCCATTTAACCGAGAAATAACGAAAGTCAGTTATCTGTGATTTAACGCTGTTATCTGCTACCAAGTCGAGTCATGTCGTTGATGTAATGCTACAGGATTGTGACGTCATTTTCCACTTTGGAGATCAGAACTAATTGTTCACATAGAGGAAAATTTCAATGTTGTTTTATTTCAAAGCCAATATTTTTTAACCCATGAAACCTCTTTAAATGTATACCGAAGAACGTCAACTTAATTTAAAAAATACTATTAACCCCTTGTTCCAAACGCAATATTTAAAGAAAATTGAAAGGTTTCTTTGAAAATTAGCTGTTTTAAGCTTTAAGCACAAACATTTGGCTCAGAGTTGGCTGTTTGCCGGCAAGTGCGAATAGCATGATTGAATTGAATAAAAACTTCAGTCATCAGATAGTATTGAATTCAATCATACTATCATTCATTGTACATCTCAAATTTATCCATGTTTTGGCGATCAATATCTCGCTAAGGCAATGTGACAGGAGGAAGCTATAATTTTGATGGGTTAAATATATTTCTGGCTTAGAAATTTCCCTTCGTGAATATCGAAAGCATTTCGTTTTAATGTACTTATTATTTTAATACAACGTATATCTAGAAATATTATCTAACAAATATGTATTTGTTTCAAAATTGTTTTACATTTCGTGAAAAGTTGAATACAATTTGTCGGAAAACTAGTCTCCGAAAAATACAAAACTGAAATTGTTATCTCACACTTTATTTAAATAAGCGGAAAAGATGTGTCAGACGCACCGCCCTTGGTGACAAGTTGGCGCCAAAAGTTTTTGTCGCCAAATTGTTGTCAAGGGGTTTCCGCAGACATGTTAGGCTTAAAGGGCGAAATGTAGACAAAATATGGAACAGATGTAGTAAACGTAATAAATTGGAAAATAAACTTATTGCTGACTTTAATAAACTCGTAGGCACACACGGGATCTTAAAAACACATAAATACAAAAAATAAAAGTTTAAAAATAATTAGAAATTTGTTAGGAGGCGACCCCCCCCCCCCCCCCCCCCCGCTATAAAACGTCATTATAATGCAACTAATAATAACTCATTTAAATAAATATCAAATACACCTTTGTTAAATTAACCACAACATAAAACACCCTTTAAATCAACCACAACGTTTTAAAAATTGAAACGTAGAAACGCATAACACAACCAACATGTAAGTCCATCAAACCACATATAAATTAACCGTTTAAATTAACTGTTAATTTCAAATAAACCGCAAAAAACCTCGTTTAGCCTCAAACTTTATATCCGTAACAACCTCCAAAAGTACGCCTATCTCTCAAAAATCTACATCTAATACTATCCAAAATACATCATTAATATTTCGCAACAACATGGCCGCCATATTATATCACGTCATGAAGCTTCATAGAAGCCGTCATGAAGCGTCTGTAGCTTCATGTATCACGTAAACACGACTAGCCATTCAAACTGGGTAGCCACAAAATAACAAAATCTCGCCAAAATCGCATGGTTACCATGCCAAACATAAAATCGCCAAACTTGGCAGGGAGGTGCGTATAACACATCTGTACCAAATAAGCTCTGTTTTGCTGTTGACTGCAGTCATCAGAATTTCAAGCATAGCTACTAATTTTTCTATTTCCCATTCGATGTTTAACTGTAAAAAAAGGATGGGCGGAATTATATCGGTACTTCTTCACAACATTCTGGTAAATCTGCTTTGTATAAAATTAACATTTTAAGTTTTATGTTCATAATTAATTTATTGTTTGTTGAAATTATTTGGTTTGATCTGTTTGAAACTTGACAAGCAATTTAAAAATTAGATTTTTTTGTATTTTATTCGTTATTAACGTTTCTCAAATATTAGCAAACTCAATAGTGTGTCCCATATTTCATGACTGAAATATACATATATTTACGCCATTTCCTCATTTTCACATAAGCATCAAAGATCAAAATGTATGCAATTATGCTTCTTGCTCTTTCTAGAAGGTTTAACCATGGTGTCAGAAATATGATCCTTTTCCTATGTACTAGTATACATCAGATTGCAAGGCAATCTAATGTAATTATGTTTTGTGTATAAAATTCACTTTTCTATTTTGTGTTCATAATTAATTTATCAGTATATTATCATTCTTTGTAGACAAGAGTAACTGGCTCATATTTATAAAAAGTGTTTGTTAGAAATCAGCTGTTTTACAGAAGTTGCACAGACATATTGATACTCCCCTTCCTAGTATTTGCGTCTTTCTTAGCACTTGATATGGTGGGTCAGGTGTGGTATATGTAAACAGAAGTGGAATATTTGTTTTGAAGCATGGAATATTGTCTACATCAGGGGTCGGAAACCTTTCTTTGCTACGAGGGCATATATCAGAGATGCGGGAGTTCTGCGGGCACCGCTCGTTGAAGACCAGGGGGGAGGGTAATATTTAAACATGAAAATATTAATGCGACATAAATTTTCATTACATGAATTCAAATTTTAATTTAAGCAAAACAATCTTAAAATGGATCATTAATATGATATTTGGCATTGCAAATCTGCGGCCAACTCTTTGTAATATGGACCATAAGTTGAATTCCCAGATTTCAGGCATTTGGCATAATGAGTGTCAATGAGGCTTGATAGGTACTTTGATTTTAAGCATTTTATATTGTAAAAGAAAGATTCAAAGAGAGTTCAATTTCAGAGCAAAGTAGTTGACTTACAGCGAGGGGAGAGAAACGCTGTCGAGAGAGCAGGATACTCAGTTTTTGAGTTTTATGGGTTTGCAATTTTTAAATTTTTGGAACGAAGTTCTTTTACGCGGCTTACAGTAGAGTGAACTGGCAGAAATCTTCACGTAACGAAAAAGCTTTATGTTCCTTCCTTAGCTTGCTATTGCTGGCTTGTGGCGTTCTCTTTTGGCTCCCACCCTGTCACCGTGAGTTCGATCCTTACTGGTGCGTTGTTTCACCTCCTGCACTCGCGGATGTTCAAGTCCGGCTTTTCTGCTATTTAAAATCTCAACTTAGCCTTAACTTATTGTTTTCTCCTAGTTTATTAATTCTTAATATTTATTCAATCTTTTTTTTATTTGGTGATAATATGAATATAGTTAGTTGTAATTTAAATTCTAAGCTTTAGCTTTGTGGCAAAGTTTTCACTCGTCATTTCAGTTTGAAAAGGCATTTGAAAGAAAATCGTAACCTGTGTGTGATAAATGAGATTTTAAGGTATGTGCCTATCTTTTGGGCACTTTTTTTTTAAATGTGAAATTTTTATTAAACAGATGTTTTTAGTTAAAACAAGGAACAAAACTATGGATTGCCTTCTATAGCAAAATCTAACCAATATATTCCCCTTTTTTCAACGATATATTAGTAAATCACTTATCTGTGTTATGAAGCAAACGATTACCAATACCTCTTAAATTTACTAAAATATACCAAATTTTGTATACACAACATGGTTTTCTTTAAAAAAAATGATAAATTTTTCAATAAAATAGCTCTTAAATTAATAAATACATAATTACAACCTATATTTTGCTTAATAACATACCATTAAATAAGCAGAACCTTGTGACATAATTTTATGTTGGATGTTTTTTTGGTTAAATTCTCTTAACGAATCTTGTAACGATGATCAGAAAAGCAGAAAATGACAGAATATTGTAATGGAAGCTAGTTGTATTTGTTAATACGAGATTGCGTCCCTATCTGTCATATTTGAACAAGAGATGGCGCCACGAAAAATATAGAGCAAACGAGCTGTCTTTATCCACTCCTCTCCAGGCGACATTTCCCTCTCTTTCTCTTTGTCTCTTTCTATTATATACGGTTGTATGTGTGTGTGTTCGTGCGAGTATCGAGATTCGAGCAGCAAGCATTGTGCGCGGTCAGTTGTATAACCTCAATTCTAAACACTTGTAAATATTATTTAAACTTGTTTTTTGTTTGTTATTGTTTTAATTCACACGGAATTTATATTGTGTCATTATTGCAATTTTATAATGGAAAGTCGAGAAACAGAAACCGCAGCAAGTGTAAATAATGCAAACTTAGAAAAGTAAGTTAATAAATCATAAAATTGAATCTGAAACATATGCATCTTATTATAGTTACCATAAGCCAATAATTACCATGATACAATATAATGATAAAATTTAAAAATAATTTTTTCTTATTTAGAAATTTTTATATATAATTTATAATTCACTATTTTATATTTAATTTTTAATAAATGACTATTTTTCCTAAAATATTAAATGAAATTTATTCATTTAAATCCTTACCTTACATTTTTGCTTTGAAAAAATGATAAAAAATAAAAATAAAATATACAAATTAGAGAGAGAGAGAGAGAGAGAGAGAGAGAGTTGGTTGAATAAAAGAGAACTGCGCTTTTTGGCGTGACAAAAATACACTGATATAATCAATAGAATTCTACATATTAAATCACGTTTAGAGTTGAAAAAAATAACGTAAGGAACTTGACCTCACAATTTTTTTTTTACAAAAATAATTCATTACAACAACGAGCGTTTGTTGTTAAATACCTAAAATTTTGATATTTCAACGGCGGGCACTTTAAAATTGTTTCGCGGACATCGCGTTGCCGACACCTGGTTTACATTGTCATTACATTAACTCTATAACTTCCTTCAATAACTGCAAAGTGTTGTTGGAAATCTAGTAGGAAGTTATTTGTTAATATTTAAGATTGAAGTTTTTCTGTCAAAGGAGTTTGATAAGCAGTTTTGATAGACTTGGAAGAAATCTTTAGGGGGCGTCCATTAATTTCGTGAGGCTTTTAGGGGGAGGGGAGAGAGTCGAGCCGAATCTCACCCAGTCTCACGTAGGGGAGAGGGGGGGTCTCGACAAATATCACGTAATTTTTTTCCGCAAGAAACAATGTAAAATTGCGAGAAAACTGGGTTATATTAAGTAAAACATGTTTCTACACTAAAATATGGCTAAATCCTCCACAATAGTTCCAGTAGTCACTCTTGAGACCACACATCAGTCCCCGTGGACTGAATTAGAATGAATTTTCTTTTACGAACTTTAGTAGTTCTTATTTAAGTATTTTATTGTTCGATTTTCTCACTGTGATCCTAGACTACGTTCTTAATAGTCTTAAATACTAGTCTTACCTAGACTTAAATAAAAATAATTAAGCAAATTATGTTTTTTAAATAAATCCAACGAAATCAAGCACAGATTAACGTATTTACACTAAAAATACGCATTTTGAAAAATCTCACGTGAGATTAGGGGGGGGGGAGGTCGAGCCAAATCTCACATCTCATCAGGAGAGGGAGGGGGTCGAAAAATTGCCAAAATCGCCTCACGTAATTAATGGACGCCCCCTTATTTTGAAAATAAATATAGCTCATACTGAACAAAAACAATATAAAGGTACATGTAACAGTCCTCAGTGGCTCCTAACAGTAAGTTAAGATTTTTAAACCCCCTATCGAAATTTCTGGTTTTATTCGTGTAGGAGAACGTTAGGCAACTCAGATTTAGAGAACGATCATAATTTTCCAATTTCTTTGCATTCAGGCGATAAACTAACTAAATTTATCTTCATTTATTATCACAATAGAGAGAGATGCATGTTGGCCCCCAGGGTCTTTTAAATGCTGTCCCGAAAACTTTCTGGCCTCTTAGAGATAGAAATTTAGCGAGAAAAGTGGTGCATGAATGCATGCGATGCTTTAAAACAAACTCTACTAGTTTGAACCAAATCATGGGGAACCTCCCCTCTGGACGTTTGCAGCCTAGTCCTCAGTTTTCGAAGGTCGGAATAGATTTTTGTTGCCCCATCCACATTCAATATAAACCTGAAAGAAAAGGCGCTTTCACAACGCACTCGCACTCGCGTGGCGTTCACAAATTCTTCGAGCTCAAAATATACTCAACAGCTGTATAGACTTCCGGCTGACTAGACCAAAATATATTTAGTACACATTGAAGAGTGGACTGTAAAACATTAAAGCCCTTTATTAAAGCTTGAATGCCGCACGCAGAAGCGGCTCACAAAACATTAGAATTCATTTAACACGAACATCTCGTTACCAAGGCAGCAATCAGAAAAAACAGCTGACTTGCAGTGACATCTGTTATTGAAATATTAAACACATTACTCAAAAACTTACTTGAAGGATAATGTTACCTGCGAAGACTTCCCGACGTCACTGCAAGAATGGATGACATAAAAACTTACCAGAAACTGTAAACTTTTTATCTCAAAAAACTCACAAAAGGGATTAAACAAAAACATGTTAAGATAAAAACAAAAGATTTTATTTTTTCACCAATAGATTTTGCAAATTTACCAAAGTGGCACAAACTTGGAAATTTTCTGAAGCATATTGATTAAAATAATCTGGGAAGTTATTAGGAATTTAAAAACTTTTTATTCGTTGTATAGCTCGTTCAACATGAACATGTGTACGTGCTAATTTAGTGGTAAATTTAGCCTCACTTTCTGTGAATTGTGGATTCATTAAGAATGGGGGAAAATTTACTGATACACCTTGAGGCAGATAAGTATTAAAAAACTTTATCCGCTAATATTAGATTTCCAGGATTCCACAATTTTATTAATCCACTTTCCCTGAAAATGATTTTATCAAAAGTAGGTCGTGGCCATAATTTACTAACAAAACAAATTGCACCATTAAGAGGCTATCAATATTTTCTAAGTTTGCCTCTTCTTATAGTGTAAAAAGGTCTACCTCTGAGCCTTGTGGAATTTCCCAAACCCCCAAGGCTAAAAGAGTTCCTTTGAGACCGTGTGAGAAAAACAAGAACGGCAGACATGGTATTTCGCGTTGGAGAGCAAGAGGGTACTCACAATGGCCGTCAGCTACTCCAGCACCAGTTGCCATCAGAACACAAAGACAGGGGGCGACGCGATGGCGGGAATTCCAGACAGAAGTCTACAATAAGAGGACCGCCTCTTGACGAGTTCGATATAGGACCTGTCGGTGTTGTATCGATAAATTCGATGATGACAGTTGAAGACGGCACCTGAGAAAAGCCAATGGGAAGAGGCTTTTGAGAAGCACGAGAGTTTACTTTTCGTCGCTAGGACGATAGTTGATAAAAAGGGATACGGAGGTCTGATGGGAGACTCCGAGACGTTTTTTGGAGTGAAGAGGTTTTTTAGGACTAAGAGTCCTAGGAGTGGACGAAAGAAGTGGCGAGCCGCCTATCACTTTACTGGTCTCCGCTGGTTGAACTTGGATAACCTGGCAGAAAGTGCGAGACTTTCTAGTAGTCTTCTGATAGGAGTTCTAAGTAGCAGAAATTGCTCTTGGACTCGAAAGCTAATCGCTCTAATTTGCGGTTATTTTTCGTGGGATACAGAAACCCGAGCTTACGTGACATAGCAGTGAAGTAACCTGAAGTTTTCCTGATCGGTGTCGACTCCTGTTCCAGGCGTGAATTTCCCAGGACCGGGCCATCATTGACCAGAGAGAGAGTCTTCAGCTGAGTGTTGTTGCCGACTGCCTGCTTTCCTGAGCGACGCCAATCAGTCCCGAGTGACATAGACAGTATAGTGTGTGTGACAATAATAAATTTTCATCGAACTGGAAATTAACACTAACGGTGACTAATCGCCTATATCTTAATCGAGAGCACATAATAAAGTGCACCTATTTTATTTTCTTAATTCTGTTGCCTGGCTGGTTTTTATTTTACGTACCTGTGACTGACGCTACTTTGAGAGTCAACTTGGCTCTGTGTCACAGGCCAAGTGCGTTATAGCTAGACAATAGATAGTCTGGTGGCAGCATAGTCGATCTTATCCAACTTGTAAAAACTTTGCGAGGGACTTTGTTTTTGTGACTTTCAGGTATGTGCAAGCAGTGCATCTCGACAAAGAAAAGAACGTGGCCAAGAATCAGCAGACCAGAGAAGCAAGCATCGAGTACAGGTGAACTTGTTTTTTTTTCATTCTCTGGAGGAAAAAATTTTCTTTAGTTAAAATTGTTTTTTGAGAAATTTGAAATTGATAGTATGTTAACTCTTTTAGTTAAAATTGTTTTTCGAGAAATTCGAAATTGATAGTATGTTAACTCTTTTAGTTAAAATTGTTTTTCGAGAAATTCGAAATTGATAGTAAGTTAACTCTTTTGTTAAAATTGTTTTTCGAGAAAGTCGAAAGTGATAGTATGTTAACTCATTAGTTAAAATTGTGTTTCGAAAATTCGAAATTGATAGGGCATTAACTCATTAGTTAAAATTTTAGTCTGATTCTGAGTTCTACGGTTCTATGAACAAATTTGCGGAATGATGCTAAAAATGTTGCAGTAGATAAATGCAATACATTGTGGTGTAATATATATATATATATATATATATATATATATATATATATATATATATATATATTGTGATGGCTCCAAGGCGAAGACGCTTCACTGCTGTGCCCCGGGCGATCACCTGCTAACTGTCCCGGCTTTGACTGGCCGTGACTATTTCCACAACTCAAGAAAATGACTCGAGAAGCGGAGTTTAGTGTTTCAAAAACACTTTATTCTTTTCTGGAAAGGTTCACAGGGAAATGCACTGTACATAAAAATTCACATACGCCAAGGCAAACTGCCTTTCGGTTTACACGGCCCACAGCCGAAAAAACCGCTCACGCTTCGACGGTCCTGTCGAACCACGTGGCCCGCTGACGAGATCACTTCAGTCCGCTGAAAACCCGGCGTCCAACGCCTCGCAGAATCTCCCAGCAACCAGCCCCCGTCGAGGGCACGCAGTCTCTTATATAGACCTTGTTCCTCCGCTGAAACTCGTTCCTGGTGACGTCAAACCTGTTCCCGCCAAAAGGGACTCGGCCAGAAAATGCTTATTCATCCTCACATACCATTTGGGGGACAAAACCCTTTCTTCACCAGATTCACTTCTGGCACATTTTCGTAAGCGTTATTCCCACGCTATTACAATATATATATATATATATATATATATATATATATATATATATATATATATATATATATATATATATATATATATATTATATTTTTGTGTGCAGAACTGGTTAAATTTACATTAGAACTGTGATTGAATGTTATGTTTAGTGCTAAGAGTGTCTATTCCTTGAATGTTAAGAAATGTGCATTTAATTTTCTTTATTAACTTCGGTATTGTTGGGAAAAGTATATTATTCATTTTAAGATTTTGAAAAGTGTGTTTATGTAGTGTATGTGTATCATGTGTATTATTTTGCAAAAGTGTATTTGTATTAGAAATTATATTGCGATAGCGATAGTAAATTTAGATCTAAAATGGCATTTCTAATGACATATAAGAAGGAAGACCTTTAAACACTCGCTCATGATCTGGGAATTGACGTTGAGGATACAGATAGGAAATGTGACCTAAGATACTAGCCAGAGCTAGGTGCGAGGAGGATAGTATCAGGGCGCAACTAACAATTATTAAGGAAGAGCGCGAGGAAGCCAAGCTTGAAGCTAAACACGCAGTACGCGAAGATTGGGAATTCGAACTGGCTAAATTACAATTTGCCCTGTCAGCAGAGACTATATGTAATAATGTAATTATGAACACAAAATAGAAAAGTGAATTTTATACACAAAACATAATTACTATAGATTGCCTTGCATTCTGCTGTATACTAGTACATAGGAATAGCATGATATTTCTAACATCATGGCTAAACCACCTAGAAAGAGCAAGAAGCATAATTGCATATATTTTGATCTTTGATGCTTATGTCAGAATGAGGAAATGGCGTAAATATATATTTCAGTCATGAAATATGGGACACACTAGTGAGTTTGCTAATATTTGAGAAACGTAAATAACGAATAAAATACAAAAAATCTACTTTTTTACATAGCTTGCCAAGTTTCAAACAGATCAAGTCAAATAGTTTCAAAAAACAATAAATTAATTATGAACATAAAACTTAGAAATTTATTTTATACACAAAGCAGAATTACCAGAATGTAGTGAAGAAATACCGATACAATTCAGCCCACTTATTTCATTACAGTAAAACATCTAATGGGAAATAGACAAATTAGTAGCTGTACTTCAAATTCTGATGACTGCAGTCAACAGCAAAACAGAGCTTATTTAAATAAAGTGTGAGATAACAAATTCAGTTTTGTATTTTACGGAGACTAGTTTTCCAAAAAATTGTATTCAGCTTTTGTGGAAATGTAAAACAGTTTTGAAACAAATACTTGGTTGTTAGATAATATTTCTAGATATACGTTGCATAAAAAAAAATAATTGTGCGGTCGGGGGACCCCGTCAGGAATGAAGTTCCTTACGTTATTTTTTCAACTCTAAACGTGATTTAATATGTAGATTTCTGTTGATTATATTAGTGTATTTTTGCCACGCCAAAAAGCGCAGCCCTCTTTTATTCAACCAACTCTCTATCTACGATTTGCATAATGTAATATATATGTATATATATATATTATATATATAAATATACATATATATACATATATATATATATATATATATATATATATATACACTCAAGAGCTAAAACATTATGACCACCTGTCAATAACGAGTTGGCCCACCTTTGGCGCGCAAAACAGCTTCAACCCGCCTTGGCATGGATGACACAAGTCCTTGGTAGATGGCCGGAGACAGATTGTACAAGATGTTTAAGCAACGGTCACGCAAATCCGAGATATTGCGAATTGGTGGTCTTTGAAGTCTGAGCTGCCGTCCCATGACATCCCAAATGTGTTCTATCGGATTGAGATCCGGTGAGTTAGGCGACCAGGACATTAACTGGAATTCAGCATCATGTTCCTGGAACCACTCCAACACATTTTTAGCCTTGTGACACGGGGCGTTGTCCTGTTGGAACATTCCATTTCCAGCTGGAAAAACAGAGGCCATGTAAGGGTGCAACTGGTCCGCAATGATGTTCAGATACCCTGTAGCGTTCATGGTCTGCTCTACCACAACCACGGGTCCCAGAGACGCCCAAGAGAACGTCCCCCAAAGCATAATACCGCCACCACCGGCCTGTGTATGACCTACTGTAGATTGAGGGAGCAACAGTTCGCCTGGAAGACGGCGTATCCTGACACGGTCATCCGCGTGATGAATGACAAACCGTGATTCATCTGACCAGGCAACTCTCTCCCACTGATCCATGGACCAGTCGCGATGTTCCCGGGCCCAGCGCAGGCGCAGGTCTCGATGACGCTTGGTCATCAAAGACACACGAGTGGGACGTTTGCTGCGTAGCCCCATATCCAACAGTGTCCGCTGAACAGTGTGCTGCGATACTATTCTACTTGGCCCTGCATTGTATTGGGCTGTCAGCTGAGCCACTCTCTGGCTCCGGTTTTGCTTCACCATGCGAGACAGTCTCCGACGACCTTTTTCTTTGATAGCGAGTGGACGTCCAACACCATGTCGTCTACTGCTGGTTTCACCGTCATTCATCCACTTTGCATAAGTACTAACAACTGTAGGTCGCGAACAACCCACGAGTCGTGCAGTTTCGGAAATACTTGTTCCGAGCCTTCGAGCCATTACAATCTGCCCTCTATCAATGTCGCTTAAATCCGCAGTCTTTCCCATCACACACAGAAGTAAGTGAAAGAATGATTCTTCAGACTCTCCAGCAGCAGTTAAATACTACTTCCACCAGATCACCTGCCTTCCACGTCATCCAGGCGAATTCATTGCAAAATGTAGGGGTGGTCATAATGTTTTGGCTCTTGAGTGTATATATATATATATATATATATATATATACATACATATATATGTATATTTATATATATAATATATATATATATATATATATATATTATAATAAATATACTGCGCTTTTCCCAGAATGAGTGGGAATAGAAACGGCCAGCGCTTGTGCGGGGATTTGAACCAGGGACCTCTCGCTCCTTAGTGCATTAGTCCGATACTCTGTAGTCCGATGCGATAACCATTCAGCCATAGAGTCCTTGAGGAAAAGCTCTTATGAAGGGGGCATAACGTTTTTTCGTTTCGTGACGATTCCTGCCAGTTCTCTCTACTGTAAGCCGCGTAAAAGAACTTCGTTCCAAAAAAAATAAGTTCATTATTAAAACGAAATGCTTTCGATATTCCCGAAGGGAAAATTCTAAGCCAGAAATATATTTAAGGCATCAAAATTATAGCTTCCTCCTGTCACATTGCCTTAGCGAGATATTGATCGCCAAAACAGGGAAAAATTTGAAGTGTACTAAAACATTCGCACTTGCCAGAAAACAGCCAACTCTGTGTCAAATGTTTGTGCACAAAGCGTAAAATAGCAAATTTTCAAAGAAACCTTTCAATTTTCTTTACATATTGAGTTTGGAACAAGGTTAATGGTATATTTTAAATTAAGTTGACGTTCTTCGGTATACATTTAAAGAGGTTTCATGGGTTTAAAAATTGGCTTCGAAGTAAAAAATCATTGAAATTTTCCTCTATGGGAACAGCTAATTCTGATCTCCAAAGTTGAGAATGACGTCATAATCCTGTAGCTTGAACATGACCCTGATTTGATAGCAAATAGCAGTGATTAATCACAGAAAACTGACTTTCGCTATTTCTCCTTTTAATGGCAACGGTATCTCTTAAACACGTTGTTTATGTTGCTTATTGCATTCAACTTTCCCTAGTCATACTATTTAAATTTAAATAGAGGTGCCCTTGACGAAAAAATTTCGCAGCTTTTCGGATGGATCACGGTCTAGAATAACACTACACATGATACTGGAAAAATAAACAGCTATTGAAGTAAATTTAATTTACAGGTATTTTTTTCTCTATTGTATGACAGAACTGTTTTGTTAAGATGTTCAAAGTGATATAGGGTGAAGTGTGGTAAGTGAGAAAGCAGGCTGAAAACCTTAAAAAGTATAACTTAAGAGAAAAAAATTCATATGTACTTTGTAAAAAAATTCTTGCTCTACTGTTTTTTTAGTTTTTGTTTACAGAGAAAATTGTAAAATGGAAAATTTTTATACCTACTAAACCTTTGCATTTTAACTAATGTACCCAAGTTCGAGTACTAGCAAAGGAAAAAATTATAATTATTTAACCCGATCAAATGGAGTTATTTTGAAAATACCCATTTATTCATTAAGAAATGAAGAATACAGATAAAATATATATAAGCTATTTTTATGCAATATTACTTCAGTACTGTAGGGTTTTTTCTTGCCCCATAAAAATTTTGTGGCGGGGCAAATGAGAACAGGGAAATTTACCAGAAAAAGAAACAAAAATGAAAGAAAATCAACTAGTTTTGTTTGGCCTGTTCTCGATGATTGCTCTAATATGCTAGATGATGACTTATTGGTGTTTCTGGAAGAGCCAAAGCCTGGAAGGCATGGTGAACTAACTTTATTCCGTGTCTTTTTGTCCTTCAATATTCAGTAGGGCTTAGGCAAAGGAAAAAAAACTTCAAGTAGTGTAGAACATGTGAATAAACAGGAAATTTAAGTAGTAAGCTAGTGAAAAAGGATTTGTTTTGTTTTAAGCTTTTAATAGAAGTTTTCATTTGTTATAATATTCAGTTAACTAAAGAAACTAAGCATACAAGTAGGGTAGAAGATGTAAATAAGTAGTAAATTGAACTAATAGGCTAAAGAAAAAAAAGAATTTTTTATTTTGAACTTTTAATGTTCATTTGTTACTCTAAAACAAATATATACAAATATTATTTTTATGCTATAATTCGGCCATTGCTGACATATACAACAAATACCTTCACTATATATGAATGTTAAAAAAAAAAAAAATCCTTTTGTTCAGTATGAAATATCTATTCTTTCCCTTTCCCTTCTTATTTTGCTATAAGCAGCTATGATTTATTGGGACCTGCGTTCTCACTTGCAAATGTAAAAAAAAAAAAAAAAGCATTTTGTTTAGTATGAAATATCTATTCTTTCCCTTAAACCCATTTATTTTGCTATAAGCAACTGTGATTTATTGGGAACCATGTTCTCGCTTACCCAAGTGCAGAGGCAAGTGAGAATGCAAAACACAAAAACTTTAAATATTGGCAAAAAAAAAGTTGTGAATAGATTTTAAAAAAAATACAGTGACCACCAATTATAGTTATCAGTGGTTATAAAAATCAAATGTTTATAAGAATTAATATCCCAAAAAGAAAAGCAAATGTATTATTTCCATGGTAAAATTTTCGATTTAAAGAATCAATCCACCATTTTTAAGAATCAGCTTACACTCTTCGCTTTCCTTTCATTTTTCAAAAAAAGGCACTTAAACCCTCAAAAGGCACGAAGTTCTTTATTTTTTTAAAAGAAAGACTGATAAGATGGGATGGAATACTATCGTAAAATGCATCCCTTTCTTTGTTAGACATAATATAAAAGTTTCTCCTTAAATCCTTTAACTAAACACTGTCCTATTGGCTTGACCCAGGAGCATCTTACCTGTCCGGGTCCGATTTCACTTTTCTCCACTGACAAACAAAGACAAGGACACTTTTTTTCCCACCTCCTATTTCCTGGTTGTGGCTTCCCTAACCCTGAAACACATAAATCTTCGGCGAAGTGTCCACTATCACTTAGGCAAACGTGACATTAGTAGATTCAGTAAGTTATCAAACCATGAAACATAAGCTAAAAGGTGAATCTTCATCTGAGACTATTGATATTTAAAGAGGTATAAACAGCTTCCTGAAAACTTCATTACGTCAAACTACCATAGAAAACTTTATCTTGCACCCTTCCTGTAGTTGAAATGTTAAAAATGTTTAGCAGGTATGTTGTTACAAATATTAGATTTTTTTCTTCTCTTACTATAATTATGTGTATCAACTTATAGGTCTAGAAATTAAGTTGTATTTTTAAAATTATAAAAAATAATTTTAATAAAAGATAATTAATGTAAATTAAAGAATATTTTATGGTAAATTATCTCATATATGTATATATATGTGTTTGTGTATGTGGCTGTCTAAAAACCTAAATTTTGGCTATAAGAATCAACCACTTATAAGAATCAAAAGCAGTAATAACAAACTTGATTCTTATAAGCGGAAATCACTGTAAAACTATAAATGTAAAAGTATGTATGCAAATTTCCATACAAATACAACTTGTTAAAAAAATTTTTAGATTCAAAGTGGAACTATATAATTTTGTATTCTCACTAACCCTACTACACCCTATATAATTTCTACATTTTATACTTTTTTTTTTGTTTTGTGAGAGCAGTTTAATTTTAATATAATTTGTATAACTATTAAACTGTTAAAAACTGTATTTTTAGGCATGGTTTGTTGTTTTCATCAAATAAGTAGATTAATACTTTTTGGTTGATTTTGTCATGCTATTAAAATATACACTGCATGATTTCAAAAGATTGCTAAAAGTTGCCAATCTGATAATTTTATTTACAATTTTTACCCTAAAATTTTAAGTATATTATATAAGTCAAACATAATGTATTTAGCGACTTTGCTGGTTATGAGTTATACAAATGATTTTGAATTGTTAACAATCATAGTAAAAGATAAAATATACGGGGAAGAGTTCCATATTCTGTGTCGTTTGGCTAAAAGGTGCCAAACTCCCCCAAGTGGAGTTCTAGTGAGAAATTGAGGAAAATACCATTTGACAATGTTTTAAAACTTTTAACCTGACAATCAACACTTTGTATGAAAATTCAACAATAAGTAGCTAATAAAGAACCACATAATATATTAAGAAAGAGCTGGTTTTCGGTGCTCTTTCTTAATATATTATGTGGTGGCGCCATGCCACAAAAAATGCCTCCGTTCGTGTCGTCCCTTCATAGGGGGTAATGCTGTCTGCCTATATGGTGCCCCCACAATAAAATGGGCAGTAATATTGTGGCATAGTATAGGCGAATGTTTGACGACAAGTGCTTCCGCATTGAAAAAAAAAATATTAAGAAAGAAATATTGAATACAGCATTTATCAGGAATAGATAATTAAAACAGTTTAAATATTTGCAAAGTGTTCAAAATATATCAATTAGTTATAGAAAATGTTGGAGGAAACCATTATAATCAAAATACAAGAATTTTATATTTTTTTTAAAAATTATAAAAACTAGAAAATAAACATGTAAATATTTCAAGAAAAAGCTGTATAAAAATACAAAAATAGGGAAAAAATAAATGAAGTACGTAAAATTAAAAGTTTGTAGCAAGATAATTTCAACATATATAGAAGGATGAAAAAAACAATGACAATAGTATTACTATACTCAGGGAATACCTAACCTGAATACAGGCAAAATGCTAGAGCGGTATGATTCCGCCATTGCGATATAGTTCGCACTTTTTCCTATTAACAGAGTTGATAAAAGGTACATTTCAGACATAAATCATTAAAATAATGATTTAACTGATAAAGCGTAGACATATTTGAGCAACAAAAATGTGGTGTTTCATGTATTTAGTAAATAATGCACAATACAGCATGCGAGAGAGAATGCAATGTCATAGAATAATCTGACCATTCACATGGCTTCGTTTCCTTTGCAGGAATATCTGGCATTCAATGTGGATGTGAATTTTTGGTAACCCCAAAATCCAAAGAGAAAATCTCTCAGAAAGTGCCACTCGGGGGGAGGGGGTGAGCATTTCTTTTTTCACGAGGGGTGGAAAGTGAGGACCACCAAACATCCCCCACTTTTCGCTAAATAACGGTTTTGTCATCAAGGAAGAGTTGAATAGGTGTTACTTCCTGCCGTGATTTGCTGTACAATCTGAAATGTTTAAATGCTGATTTCTTATGTCTATTTTCCAAGTTATAAACTTGCAACTAAGCAAAAAATCTTTCACGTTTTCATTTAATTTTTAAACTGGGCAAAAATATGGCTACCAAAAACCAAGTTATGAGAAGATATTTCACAAAGGATGAAATTAGAGTTTGACAAAATTTTCCCCTAGTTAAATTGCAAAAAATGGAAATTTTATAAAGTCTTGAAAAATTTAAATGCATGTGATTTTTCATTGGAAGAGGTCATTAGTGTAGTAATCATAACACTTTAAAGGGTAGGACCAGCTTTAAGCCGATTTGACCAATTAGATTAGGAAATTTTTTTTTTAAATGTCTAAAAGAAAATTGCATAAACAGATGTAAAAATTATTCAGAATAACGACTAAATGAAGTGTGTAAAACGTGCATATGTATATCTCAATATGCTGGTTTTAGAAATGGAAGCATTCTTCCATCTTAATATTTCTGAAACCCTTAAAAATTCTAAAATTTCTCGCTACGAATTATAGAGCTGCTGGCTTTCAGAAAAAACTATCAATTTCAAAAACCCAAATACCCAGAAATCTGCATCTATAATAATAAATTTTTGTATGATACCATATTTATAAAAGTAAACAGGACTCTAAATTTTATTGAGGATTTCTGAAACTCCCTCACATTACTTCAGGAAATAGTAAGTAGAATGATGCATGGTTAAAAGTTTCAAAATACATTGATTACATGAAAATAGAAATCAAAGCATGTGATTGTTTTCTTAAAGCCTAAATATTTAAAACCTTCATAATTTTCTTAATGCCTAAAGAGAGATAAATACTTCTCGTATATAAAAAATTGGCAAAGTAATTTATAAGAATGCATGGTTTCAATGAGAGTCACATACTATTTGAAATCATAAAATGAACAGGAAACAATTCTATAGGAATTAAGACAATTCGAAAATTTATGTTGATGTACTTTAGAAAATTAGTTCAAACTGTGATGTGAAAACAAAACTGTCTCCCACTTTGCTGGAAAGCAACCGATGGAAAATCAATCCTCAGTAGGCAATAAAAGGCCAAATATGGCAATCTGCATTTGTAGCGGCTGGAAGATACTTATGTTACAGGTGTAAATTGGCCATTGTAGCATAAATAGTAATGTCAACTAAGCTTTGCCCAGAGTATAGTGACTTTTTAGAACAAAAATTTAAATTTAAAATATTTACAAAGTATAAAAATCAATTTATAAAACTAAGAACAAAATTAAACAACTTTAAGAAAGGGTACAAAATTAACTAAAAACAAAAGCTTATTCAATTTAATATACTATCATTTATGTGCATTGCATTTTTAAAAATTGGAATAAAATCCATATACACTGTTAATTTCATGTGAACAATTTAGATACAACTAATTAAATGATTAAATTTTTCATGTGAATGATGAACTGGCACTAAACTTAGTGAGGTTTTACAGCTTGGTACCATGAGCAGCAATCTGCAGTTTAGCCATTGCTGTCTTATATCATTCTTCTATAAGAGCGCATTTTATTAAGAATTACATTTGAAATAATTTTTTATAAAAGTTATTTGTTTCTGTATTCCTTCAGGTGTTAAAATTTTTCTTGACAAGATTTAGTAAATAACTTTCATTCTCATCTTTCATTACAACAAAGATAAAGACAATAGCATTAAACCCCATATTCCTAAATATTCATCATTTTAGATACATCATACATTATAATATGCTTGTTAAAGGTTTTAAATGAATGTAATTTGTAAGAGGATGATTAAAAGTAATACTTGATATTTAAAATTGAAATTTTTTTTTGATGAAACATTAAATTATTTAACATATCAAAACTCTACACAATTATTAGTATATTATATATAAAAATGTTTATTTTGTATTGGAAAAATTTATAACTACATTCTTGCCGTTCATATCTGGAATATTTTTTAATATATTCAGTTTTGGTTCTCAAGATCAATGTTAGTCAAATCGATGTTTCTTGTGTTAGTATTTATGTTTCCTACCCTACCACTCTCATAAGGATAAAAAAACATTCATTGAATAGAAAGTAACTACAGTTAAGCCATTTTGTGTATGAACTAAACAGTTTTAATTTCATGTAGGTTATTTTATGTGACTGCAGATTTTTTTTTTATTATTATTTACTTGTACCGTAAGATGGGGTTACTTTGTGACAGATTTCAAGTTTTTTCCTGTGGCAGCCGATCAGTTTTAAAATCAACCGAAAACGAACAATTGCAAAACATTGGTACATCCTTTCCTTACGTAGTAACGTATTGCTGTTACCCGGATCTTTAATTACCATTGAGATATTAAAGTTAAAATGTGTCACAAAGTTGCCCCGCTGAGTGGGGCTACTTTGTAACATCTGTGTTTACGCCTTGAAATCGAAGCGGAAAAATTTCTTGACACAAAGTTAGACAGTAAAACGATTACTATAAGCTTGATACACAATTATACTTACTTATTACAAATATTGGATAGCTTTATCTATATCTTTGACATCAAAGAGACCTCGGGTGCCCAGGGCAGCCATCAGTAATTTGAGAAAATGAGGAAATTCGTCTTTCGGCATATTTAGCTCCTTCGGGTAGTTTTTTCCAGATAGTCAATACTTCTCTCTCTCCAGTGGCATTTTAGTGGACGGAAAAATGCAACATCGATCGGCTGGAGGAGGTAGGTCGACTTTGTGGGTTATTTTGTAACAGTTTCAATGTGCCACAATGTAACCCCGTTACCTCTCGATATTTTGGTTTTGTTTTCATATCCCTCGAAAATATCACTACACAAAAGTTATATTGCACCACAATCTAACCAACATATTGTCAATAAAAAAATAATTGCCTGTGGTAGTTGGTTGTATAAGGTGTTAACCTTCAACTCACAAAGTTTCCGAAGTTTGAGTTAATAGCTAGATAACAGGTTTGAACAATACATTGCCCAGCGAAGACCAATGGCGTGCAGAAGCTACGGACACTGGTCACTGAGTGTCTCTGTATGTCGGACAAGCTGTTGGGGGTGTTCTTAGTCTATCCAGTATCACGGGCGCGGCGCAAGATCCAAAATAGGAAAAAATTACTATGTGTGACAAAGTAACCCCTTCGTACGGTACTTTTATAACATTTAATTTGTGTGAGAATTACTGTTCTGTATACTATGCATATATATGTTTCTTAAAACTCCTTTTTTGTTAAATATGGTATTAAACTTTTGCTGTTACTCTAAGTGCATACAATTATGACTGCAGAATAAAATATTTCATACTCTATCATGAAATATATATATCGACAGTTGCTTTTCTATCTCATTGTTAATGATGTGGTATGTGTGATTTTCTCTAACCAAAAAGTGTTGTAATACGTATAGCTTAATATTCTTTATTTCCTGTAGCACTGAATTTTATTGTAGAGTTTTGACCAAAAGCATTCCAGTCTGTCTGGATATCTTGAATTCATTTGACTTGATACACAGAATGAAAAATGTTATGAGATTACCTTATCCTGTTAGAACAAAATGTTTTACCAATAGTCTCTGATTCACACAATTGTTTTATTCATTTTAGTAGCCAGTATAAAGGTAAGTTAGATAATCAGAATGTAATTAGAATTAATCTTTATTTATCTAATTTCATTTTTATAATTTTTACCCTGAAATTTGCTAGATTTATAGCAAAACTATTTTTGTAATATCGACAACAAGTTTGAGGAGTGGTTAAAAAGTAATATATGTCCCCAATTCACATTTGTAGTCCCAGTGTATATTTTTATGGACATGCATATTTATTTCTAGTGCATTTTTTGCATAGTAGTCTCCTTTGGACTTATATAGCTCCCTGAGTGATGTATGCAAAGCAGAAGTGGAAATATATTTGCAGTTCTAATCACAGAATCCTGAAGAATTTCTGAAATTTGTAGCATTTCTCTTTAGTCATAGATTTTGTTAAGGGCTCTTTGGCCTAACATCCACTGTCAATATTATAGAAGCTAAAGATATTTTATTCATGGAAATGGGTAAAGGAGCATTATTAAGAATGAATTTTAATTTAGAAACGTATGTAACCTTAAATATCCATTCCGTAAATTGAGAAAGTTAAAAAAAATAATGTCAAATGAGAGAGACGTGCCAAAATCATGATATATAAAAAAATTGTTTGAAAATTTTTTGAAAGTTACAAAATTGGAAAATTTTTTTTTTACAAAAATTGAACTTTAATTAAAACTTAAATTTAAACACTTGCCTCCACCTCCACCCCCTAACATAATTTTTTTATATAAAATTTATAGTAAAAAAGTAAAAATATGAGAAAATTAGAATACACCAATATTTTTAATATATCAATGCCAAAAACAACCTTTTTTTTTTCAAAAATATCTTACATTTTATAATGAGCTTTTATTACACTTTATAATGAGCAGCAATCACCCCGCACTCCCTCTTGAAAACTTTTTATTCTGAAAATTAAGGTTTATACCAGGAAAATTTCTTCTAAATGTACAAATAAAAGCGTTAAAGCAATTCTTATCAATTCATTTATCATTTATTACGGAGAGGTAAAAACAATTCAGTACGAATAAACCCCGTTCATAAACACCCAATCGCACGTCATGATATCAGCGAGTACGGTTACCGCAGAGAAATTTTTATTGCCCTACTTCGCGCATCGGTATGAGTATCGTACTTCAACCAAAATTTTAATTAGAAAGAACGTAATATAATTATTTTTTTACTGATCTGTATGTGTATGTAATTTATCTTTTTCTTTTAAGGCTGGGAAATTCTGTTTCTTTATTATAATACCGAGCTGTATCAAATCAGAATGTCACTGTTGAGTCTGAAGTCACATCCCACATTTCGCATAGTTTCATTACAATTCGGAGAAAATTTGCAAATGTAAATTGCGTGAGAGGTAACTGGGATAAAAAAATTTTAAGCAGTTCTGAATTAAGTTTTCTCTATATATAACAATTTAAAATTTATTTTATTTCAAATTTTTAAGCATCACATGATACCCGTGTAAATTTCTTTTGTTTAAAATTTTTATTACGTGTTTATAATCTCGTAATACGATATTTAAAAGGTGTCGGAAAAAAGACCTTATCAGCCGTGTATTCCTGACGTTTATCATATAGACGACAAGAGGTCCGCAGATAACTGTTTTGAAGTGTTTAGAAATGTGGAGATACACATAAAAGCATTATTGTACAGTAGTTGACCGTAAAGAAATTTGAAGAATTTATACTATTGCCAATTTTAATGTATTATATACCCTGCATCCAGATTAAAATATGGAGAGAGCGGGGGGGAAAATATCTGTAGCCAACAAACCCTAATCCAAACAAATAAGCCTTAACAAACCCATAAGCCATTCTTTGTTATTTCCTGTTATAATTTTATATATTTCATTACATTTATAAACTTTTAAATCTCAGGGTAACCGAGCTTTTCCATCAGATGTTAATCTCTGGAATTTCTCGGAGCATTAAACTATATAATAAATGATGAAATTATTTTTAATTACGGATAAGTAAAATAATTGTAAAGGGAAAAATATTAATACTGCTTATACGTTATGTATCGGGCCGATATCCGTACTGTGGAGACTCTTCAAACAGAAACATATCAAATCTCTTATGATCTACCAGGACAAAACAATCAGAATGTCTAAGGAACCCCGTGCCCTAATTAAAATAAATTTGAAATGCTCAGTAGTTTAATTTATCCAGAAAGTAATTTATAACATCTTATTTCATACATATCTCATTTCGTAGCACAAACTTTTAAATATTGCTAATCATTTCATGTATAAAATAAAAAAAGCATGACGGATCAGAGTTAATATATCCTATTCAAATTCCTTTCTTCTCTCTTTTCAGGTTCTCGGTGCAGATTGTTAGGTGGGAATTTAAAATCTTTGCGGTGTCCAAAAAATCTATTGCTTGGAATTACAGTTTTCTAATCATTGTAAAGGAACCTTGGCATGCCAGAAGAGCAAATATCGTGTATTTCCAGCGTAAATAGATTTTCCGATGAATGCTATTCCTGCGAGCAGAACCCTACTAAAGCCGAAGAGGAATGCACTGCATGTGACACTTGTATCATTAGTCAAAATGTAAAAGATTCCAGTGCACAAATTCCCCCTCGCACCGAAGAAAAATTTTTCGAATGTAATTTATGTGAAGAGACATTTTCACATTTGGCCGCCTTAAATGCGCATCATTCGTACCATATTATTGATACCCATAAAGAAAAACCTTTCACCTGCAAAGTATGCGGGAAAAGATTTTCTCGACACGGTTATTTAAAAAGACATCTCCGCATCCACACGGCGGAGAAATCTTTCGCCTGCACTGTGTGTGGGAAAGCATTTTCTCAACAGGGTAATTTAAATATTCATCTCCGCATCCACACGGGAGAGAAACCTTTTGCCTGCACTGTATGCGGGAAAACATTTTCTGATCAGGGTCATTTAAAAAGACATCTCCTGATTCACACGGGAAAGAAACCTTTCGCATGTACGGTATGTGAGGAAAAATTTTCTCAAAAGAGTCATTTAACCTCACATCTCCACACGCGCATAGGAGAGAAACCTTTCGCCTGCCCTCTATGTAAGAAAAGGTTTTCTGCACAAGGTGATTTAAAAAGACATCTTCGCATCCACACGGGAGAGAAACCTTCCGCCTGCACAATATGTAACAAAAGGTTTTCTGCACAAGGTGATTTAAAAAGACATCTTCGCATCCACACGGGAGAGAAACCTTTCGCGTGCACTGTGTGTAACAAAAGGTTTTCTACACAATGTGGTTTAAAAAGACATCTTCGCATCCACACAGGAGAGAAACCTTTCGCCTGCACTGTATGTGAGAAAAGATTTTCTCAACAGAGTCATTTAATAGGACATCTCCGCACTCACACAGGATAGAAACCTTTCGCCTGTACTGTATATAAGAAAAGATTTTCTGAACAGGGTCCTTTAAAATCCCATCTTCCCACCTACATGGGACTGAAATCCTTAGCCTGCACTGTATGTGGGGGAAAAAATTCTCAATAGAGTCATTTAACAGCATATCTAAGCATCCACACGGGAGACAAACCTTTCGCCTGTACTGTATGTAAGAAAAGATTTTCTCTACAGTGTCATTTAAAATCCTATCTTCGCACCCACACAGGAGAAAAACTTTTCGCATGCACTGTATGTGAGCAAAGATTTTCATTGGAAGGGAATTTGAAAACGCATCTCCTTGTCCATGGAGGAAAGTCTTGATCCGCACGATAGGTGAGAAAAGGTTTTCTGAACTCTATCATTTAAAAAACATGTTTGTACCTACACAGAAGAAAAATCTTCCATCCTCTGTGTCAGACAAAAGTTTTTCCTTGCAGTGTGCTTTAAAAATGAGTCTTTCTATGCATTCAGAAGAGAAACTTCAGGTTGCACTATACGAGAGAAAAGATTTTCCGGAGAGGGTAATTTGAAATGAAAAACCCTTCTATCTGCAGGGTATGAGGGATAGTCTTATGGCTTGAGAACAGATGAAAAACATATCTCCCTATCCATTTTGGGATGTAATCAACTGTGTACTATCGTATGAAACGGGAGTATTTGGCGCAAATATTTTTGTCCCACCATGGTGAGAAAGGAATTTACACTCAGGATTGATTATCTCTGTTTATAGGAGATTTCGCATATAAATATGTTTTGTAATTAATTTAGTGTTTTATGACATTGCTTAAATTTTTAAATGTATCAATGCGGTATCGATCATGGCTACAATCTCTGAAGAATACTTGATCCAAAGTGATTGAAGAAAAAAAACTGTTATTATACCTGTTTATATTTAGGAAAGATTTTTATGAAATGTCACTTATGCCATACTTTTGGTTTTTGTTATTGTCTAATATTTGATTATAATTTTTAAGATTTAACTCCTTTTTCTTACATCTACTGTCTTTTGTAGATGAGGAAATAAATATGAATTATGATATACAAATAAATATTTCATGGTTCCATATCGAGACGGTTAATTTTCGCTTTTGTCTCTCTTTTAATTAACCTACATTAATTTAGTTTTTTTTATTTTATTCAAATTTTTTGTTGTAATGTGCAGATAAAGTAATATTTTATGCATGGAACATCTAATTACACTGTACAACAAAATTGAACTTTTTTTTCTGAAACTGTGATTCTGTATAAACAAAATGTGCTGTTTTCATTAATCAAAACCAACATGGTTCATCATGTACCGTTTTTGTAGGAGATCCACTTCTCATATTTATACAAATTGGTTACAGATAAATGTAACAGAGGCTTGATTATGGAAAACACAAACATTAACATGTTTTTTTTGCCGTTTCCTGTTGTAGATATCTGGTGAGTCCCTGATAGCAGACCAGCAATATTCAGGTAGCATATTTTAATTCCATCGTCCACTGAAACGCTTTTCAAACATAGAGATGTTCTGGTGAAACCCTTCCCCATGTTCATAACGAATTGCTCCAAGTTTTAAGGAGAGAAGTCCAGATGTGAGTCCAAAGAGTGTAGTTTTAATGACTTTTTGCAACCTATAACACGAAAGCATTTCACCATGTCACCAACAAGATGTTCATAGTTTTCAGCTTTCTCATGACCAAGGAAACTTGAGCACACTTTGAATGCCGGCTAGGCTTCTTTTTCTGCCTGTGACAGTTTCTTTTCAAACTCTTCATCATGAAAGACTGCTTTCATTTCTGGGCCAATAAAAACCCATTCTTTTACCTTTGCCTCACTTAAAATTTTGAATTTGTTCCTGAGATGCAAGAAAGCCACTCTTTTTATGTCCAGAGCTTTTACAATTATTTTCATCAAACCGAGTTTAATGTGCAATGGTGGAAAAAAGACACATTGTGGATTCACAAGTGGTTTATGTGATGTGTTTTTGGTGCCAGGGAGGAAGTTTTTTCTTGGAGGCCACTGTTTACGGATGTAGTGATATTTTTTGCAACGGGTGTCCCATTCGCAGAGAAAGCAGCAAAATTTAGTGTATCCCAGTTGCATGCCTGTTGATATCTCAATGACTTTCAAATCTCCACAAATGTGCCTTTTGAATGTAGTGTACTCAATTAATTTCAGTATTGCACTCATAACTTCGTAAGATTCCTTTGTATTTGTAGAATATGCTACAGGAACAGACGGATAAACATTGCCTATATGGAGGAGCACTGCTTTGAGACTACGTTTGGACGAGTCAATAAACAGGCGGCACTCTGCTGGATTATGTTCATGTCCTAATGCCTGAAATTGACCATGCACATCACAGCAATATACGAGCCTTCTTTCTCCGCAAAATAGTCTACAAAATTGCTTTGTCGTCTTCTAAATAAACTTATTTTTACATATTTTTCTAAGAGATTCCAAACTTGAAGCCTAGAACCCAGTAATTCTGAGTCTGTTTGAGAGTTTTAAGTTCCGTACGAGATCGTTAAGCTCTGCCTGTGTAATTTCATGGTCTTAACATGTCATAGATGTAGATCAGGGGTCCCCAAAGTGGTCGATAAGAGTTCTCTAGGCGCCGATGAATACACGAGGGTCGAAAGGGGGTCGATTAATATCAAAGAAGTTCAATTAAACGGTGTAGGAAAAAAATAGAATATTCCAATAAAAATTCGAAATACGGACATGATCAACTTCTGACTTCCCTAGTTATAGCTCGAGTTTTTCCTTAGTCTACGATGCTTACAGCATGTGTTACTCTTTTTTCTCGCATCTGGCAACGGTACTAGTATTGCACGTTTCGAAGACTTGGAGAATATGCATGTTCCCGAATTGTTTGCTACACCATTGATGTAATAATAGATAATGAAGGTAGTGAAACTGGCTTAGAAGATGAACTGATTGAAATATGTGTAGATCTCGAAGCTAAAGCGGTGTTTAAAAATAAAAACCTCAGTGGATTTTGGAGCAATAACAACATTGCCACTAACTATCTCAAGTTCAGAGCAGAAGCCGAACGCATCTTACTTGCATTCCCAACTGTTAAATACTTAATCTTCATACATGATTGAAGCTGGTTTTAACCAGGCGAATGCAATTTTAACAAAACAGATTGAGCTTGGGATTTCGTGGTGATTTGCGAATAAAACTTACCAATTTTCAACCGAATATCAACAATCTTGCTGTTTCTCTTCAGACACATCCATCCCACTAATATCAACTATTTTGATAAAAAGGTATGTAAACATATTTTTAAGGTATGTTAACATATTTTTAAGGTATGCAGTAGAAATCGCAAAATGACAGTAAGAGGTTTTTTTCATCCAATATAATTTGTTATGTTTTCAACGATAATTGTGTATTTTATGTAATATCACACGTGCGGTTTAAGAACTATAGGAAAATTTCCATCTATCCATAAATTTCTTTTGATTTTTAAGATTATATTAACAGTGGAGAATATCTCCTTTTTCTGTTAATGTTATTGGGTGAATTTTATAAGATATGGGAACTATAAATTCTTTCGTTGGGTTATGCAGGTCTCCTTATTGTTTAACATCAGAAATGCAAAAAATGATTTAATGTTTTTGTTAAATGCTTGGGGTCGATATCTGGGGATGATAAGAAGGTCGATATCTGGGGGTCGATAAGAAGGTAAATATTCTATGAAGGGTCGACGGGATTAAAAAGTTTGGGGACCCCTAATGTAGATGGTTGAAAGTCAGGATCTTGATGGTTTGGGTCATCAGAGGTGTCTTCCTTTGAATCGACAGTCTGTTTATCTGCAGCTGTAGGTATAGGAAGATCTTCAGAATGAGGAACTGGTCGCATAGCGGAGTTTAAGTTTGGATACTGAATACAATGTTTGGATTTTGAAGAGAACCCCTTGACAGTTGTCAAACAAAAGTAACATTCCGTTACGTAACTGGTCGGTTCACGACAAACCATAGGTACTGCAAACTTCAATATCCTACGTTTTCCTTGTAACCAATTTCTCAGATTCCTGGATCGGGAATTGCAGCATATATGTGAACCCAGTACTTACCCTGGTCCCCAACTCTACATCCAAAGTACAGTTCATAAGCCTTTCTAACTAATGGTGACAAGCTACATTGTTGAGTCTTCGATGTAAGTTCGCCACACACATAACAAAATAAGTCCGGCTTATTTTTGCACTGACATTTTAATGTACTGAACATAATATAAAATCTTGTCCTTAAAACACTTTTAAACTTCACACTTCACTAGAATTTTCCAACCAGCGACACTTCAATCAGCAACATAAGACAGTGGGAGGAAACAGCTGAACAAAAACTCTCCAATTTCTCAGAACTGCTCTCAGTCAGTCGGCGTGTCCTTTATATAGCTTTGGAGAAGGGAGAAAAATGCCCTCGTAAGAAAAGTCGCCAAGCTTGTAGTGAATTCTCGGATATCTCACTTTCTAATGCAGCTACAGCCTCGAAACTTCGGGAAGGTAGATAAGGCTTTTGTCACCAAAAATTCCGCTAAAGTCGCCAATATTGCAAAAATGGTAGCCAAGTTGGCGACGGTCCCAATCTCAACGAGAGCGTCTTTCCTTTGCCTGTAAGGAACTGTTCACATAGGAGTCCGGTAGCGGAAGCGTTAAAGTATTGAAATATATTTAACCAATGACAAACCTCCAAATGATTAGCAACGAAATTTTTTACGCCTATGATTGGTTTTTTTCCGTCTCAGCGCCATCTTTCCTTTTACGCTTCCGTTACCGGACTCCTATGTGAACAGACATAGGAGGACATAGGAAATATTCATTTTTTACGAAAGATGCCCTCGTAAAAAAAGTCGCCAAGCTTGTAGTGAATTCTCGAATATCTCACTTTCTAATGCAGATACAGCCTCGAAACTTCGGGAAGGTAGATAAGGCTTTTGTCGCTAAAAGCATACGGAGGGTCGAAGGTCAAAATTCACGGAGAGACGAGTTATAAACAAATTAGTCATCCATCGCTTCGGTTGCACTTGACACGCGTACATGCTCAAATTGTTTTGATTTTGATCATAGTATTTTTCTCTCTCTCCCTGCTATGATCCCTGTTCTAATGTAAGATTTTCATCTCTCTAGCGGCAGAATGTAAAGAAAGGTGGGAGAATCTTCGTACAGTTTTTGTACAAAACACGAAAGCCACGAAAAATGGTGCAGGTGCGAAGCCGAAGAAGGCATATTATCTTTTGGAAGCTATGAAATTCATTATTCCGTATACTAAGGCATTAGGGGGCTCTTTGGGAAATCTACCCAACCCACCACACCAGGAAGAAAGTGAGGAAATTGACTATGAAAATAACGCCACAGAAGGATCAACCACTTCCACCGCTTGTTTTAACCTTTAGATTACGGGGCCAATTTTTCCGATTCCCTCTTTAGAACGGGAAATTTCTTATCCTCTCTGTTAGATCGGCTATTAAGGGGGTTATATATATATATATATATATATATATATATATATATATATATATATATATATATATATATATATATATATATATATATATATATATATATATGTATGTATATATATATATATGTATATATATATATATATGTATATATCTATATATATATATATGTATATATATATATATATATGTATATATATATATGTATATATATATACATATATATACATATATATATATATATATATATATATATATATATATGTATATATATATATATATATATATGTATATATATATATATATGTATATATATATACATATATATATATATATATGTATATATATATATATATATGTATTATATATACATATATATATATATATATATATATATATATATATATATATACATATATATATATATATATATACATATATATATATAGATATATATATACATATATATATATACATACATATATATATATATATATATATATATATATATATATATATATATATATATATAACCCCTTTATAGCCGATCTAACAGAGAGGATAAGAAATTTCCCGTTCTAAAGAGGGAATCGGAAAAATTGGCCCCGTATCTAAAGGTTAAAACAAGCGGTGGAAGTGGTTGATCCTTCTGTGGCGTTATTTTCATAGTCATTTCCTCACTTTCTTCCTGGTGTGGTGGGTTGGGTAGATTTCCCAAAGAGCCCCCTAATGCCTTAGTATACGGAATAATGAATTTCATAGCTTCCAAAAGATAATATGCCTTCTTCGGCTTCGCACCTGCACCATTTTTCGTGGCTTTCGTGTTTTGTACAAAAACTGTACGAAGATTCTCCCACCTTTCTTTACATTCTTCCGCTAGAGAGATGAAAATCTTACATTAGAACAGGGATCATAGCAGGGAGAGAGAGAAAAATACTATGATCAAAATCAAAACAATTTGAGCATGTACGCGTGTTTTTGATCATAGGGATTCTGCTGGACATAAAGCTGCCATAAAATGACTGTCCGAAGGTGAGAAGCCACCTCTTGAAAATTTATTGCTAAAAAATTTATATCGGGAGAAAGTGATAACTGAAAACTTTTCGCACAGCTTACAAAGCAGTATTATGTGGAATTAAGCAGGTAATAAAACAGAGAGATCGTATAGTGGCACTTTTAAAATTGTTAATTGTAGAAAACACATTCTTACACATGTCTGAGATAATTAGAAAAACAAACTCAATTTTAATAAATAATATTAGCGTATAATTTCTCTTCTTATTATTTAAAATTAATTTTATCGTCGGTTACAATTTGCACAGAAACAACATAATAATTATCTATACATTAAGAAAGTATTTGAACACATAATAAAACCTAGCTACATATATTAATTATTCTGTGCTCTCGCCTGATTAAATATATTACAAATTATTTTTACTTACCACCACCCTCATTGTAGACTGATGATTATCTCTCATTGTTTTACTAAACTTGGTCCAAAAGCAGACCAGAAATCTCGAGATACCTCAACATAAAAAAAGGCGACAAAGACCGAAGAGTGGACAACCTCCAGCTATATCACAGTCGCAGGTTTTTTTTCATCTGAACTTTAAAAACCGTTAAAACTTCCCAGCACCGAAAATCGCAGAGGCCAGAAAATATTCTAGAACAATCGACACCTTTCAGACATATGATTGGTTAAAAAGATGGTTGCTGGGTCGTTGCTATGGAGGAACTATATATATTATGTGGAATTTAACAGGTAATAAAATAGAGAGATCGTATAGTGGCACTTTTAAAATTGTTAATTGTAGAAAACACATTCTTACACATGTATGAGATAATTAGAAAAACAAACTCAATTTTTATATATAATATTAGCGTTTAATTTCTCTTCTTCTTATTTAAAATTTATTTTATCGTTAGTTGCAATTTGCACAGAAACAACATAATGATTATCTACATACATGAAGAAAGTATTTGAACACATAATAAAACCCAGCTACATATATTAATAATTCTGTGCTCTCGCCTGATTAAATATATTACGAATTATTTTTACTTACCACCACCCTCATTGTAGACTGATGATTATCTCTCATTGTTTTACTAAACTTGGTCCAAAAGCAGACCAGAAATCTCGAGATACCTCAGCATAAAAAAAGGCGACAAAGACCGAAGAGTGGACAACCTCCAGCTATATCACAGTCGCAGGTTTTTTTTCATCTGAACTTTAAAAACCGTTAAAACTTCCCAGCACCGAAAATAGCAGAGGGCAGAAAATGTTATAGAACAATTAACACCTTTCAGACTTATGATTGGTTAAAAAGATGGTTGCTGGGTCGTTGCTATGGAGGAATTATGTCCCCCTAATGACCGAGAGGGTGGCAAGTAATTATCCCTTCTTGTGGAAATGACCTTGTGTACTATCCGTACTGTTACAGGTCACACTTAACTGCATACGGACAGCACATTTCCTTCTTCCAGGAAACCCGGTACAAAAAACCCCAGGAATGATTTTCAGCACATAGACAATTTAAGATTTTACGCAATAAAATAAATACACTTATAAAAGTGCATGGAACCGAATTAATGTTGTTTCGAAATTGTGAAACAAGAAAATAGTATTTTTTCTTTAGGGTTAAAACAGTATAATAATCAAACTAATTACAAAGGTCGAGATCCATGTCACAGTTTCCTTTGAGTAGTTCAGTGTGCAGATGGCCTAAGTAATTTCAATCACTAACCAGTTCAATTTCCTTTGAGTTGCCCGAGACTAGGCCCGTGTTTCTGTCATCTTCGTCAGCACACCCAAAAACATCTCATTCGTACAAATGTTATGGATTCGTCTTTTTTGTTGTGAGTCATAATCTCGATAGGAAGAACAGCATATCCTTCTGTATCTGGAAAAAAATACAATGTACTTACTGTTATGAAACATAAATATGTAAAGAATATTTCTCCGGAGTCGTACATCAATACTATTCCCAAACTTTTGTGTTATATGTGTAAAAAGTTAATATACAAACTAAAGTTTTTTTTGGAACGAAGTTTTTTTACGAGGCTTACAGTAGAGTGAACTGGCAGGAATCGTCACGTAACGAAAAAGCGTTATGCCCCCTTCATAAGAGCTTTTTCTCAAGGACTCTGTGGCTGAATGGTTATCGCATCGGACATCGGACTGCAGTTCGATGCTCCGCAGTACTGCAGAGGTCCCCGGTTCAAATCCCCGCACAAGCGCTACCGGCAATTTTAAAACCCTTCACTGCACACTATCAAATTTGATACATAAGTTATTTTTCTCCTTTATATTCAAAAGCAATATTTTTTATCCTCTTGTGTACCTTCTATTAATTTTGAAACATCATAGCAAAGCTTTTAATCACTGTTAGTTACATTTTCGTAGTATAGATGGCAGCAAGAAAAAAACTGCGATCTCAGTAAAAGATAGCCGTTCAATTCATACCAGACCTGCCTTAGTATTTGTTATATTTTCAGTATTTTAAAGTCAGTTTACATGTTTGAAAGTTTTATAAATATATTTTAGAGGTACGTAGCTTTATAATTATTAATAAAATACTTCTTTAATCATTTATAAAAAATTCAAGTATGATTTCAATTTTATGTATCAAAAATGATACATGGTGTGCTTACGCCATTTTTTTAAGGAAATGGCGGGAAGAAAGTTTTTAACACAGAAAGAAATTGAGGAACTTATGAACAGATCGTGGAGTGATTATAGTGAAGATGGATTTGATTCAGAAAGCGATGGCAGCACAGGTGATCCTAATTATGAACCAAACAAAGTTTGTGATGAAATTTTTGATGGTAGGAGTGATTCGGAAGATGAGGTATCATTTCTTGATAATAGCGATATTCTTGATCTGCCTAATGGTGGGAACATGCCAAAAACTAATAGAAATAATACAGGGAGAACAAAGCCTGCAATCAACTGGAAGAAAACTAATTTGCTTCTAAATGATGATCAAATTTTATTCCGAGGTGACGAGAATCTCGCTCCTGAAATTATGAATTTAAACACACCTCTAAATTTTTTTAATTATCTTTTTACAGAAGATTTGATTGAGCATATAGTTCAAGAAAAAAATTTATTCAGTGTGCAAAAAAACCCAGAAAAGTGTGTCAATGTAACGAATTTAGAAATTAAACAATACATTGGTATTTGTATAATGATGTCTACTGTACATGTACCAAACACTAGGGCATATTGGTCACCTGCCATAGGCAATGATGTAATAAAAGAATGTATGTCATTAAAACGCTTTGAAAAGATAAGAGAATTTCTACATTTAAATGACAACAGTAAACAACCACCACATGATGACCCTCAGCATGATCGTTTATATAAACTTCGACCAGTTGTAAATGCTCTATTTGAAAGATTTTATACCGTCCCTATGGAATAGCGTCTTTCTGTTTAAACTTATTGTTTGTCGTTGTTTTAATTCACGCGGGATTTATATTGTGTCATTAATTTATTTTTGTTGGTGATTAAATAATAAAATTAATCCGATTAAAAATTATGCTAGGTAACATCTAAATGAAATAATTAATTTATATATTAAAATTTTTAATTTTAATACAAATAATTTATATATTAAAATTTTTAATTTTAATAAAAATAATTTATATATTAAAATTTTTAATTTTAATAAAAATAATTTATATATTAAAATTTTTAATTTTAATAAAAATAATTTATATATTAAAATTTTTAATTTTAATAAAATAGAGAGAGAGAGTTGGTTGAATAAAAGAGGACTGCGGTTTTTGGCGTGACAAAACTGCACTAATATAATCAATAGAAATCTACATATTAAATCACGCTTAGAGTTGAAAAAATAATGTAAGAAACTTCGTTCCTGATGGGGTCCCCCGACCGCACAATTTGTTTTTATCCTACGCCCGTCTACTGCGACTCACTCAGACAGCACACTGAACTCAACTCACTTCATTGCAGTTCCCCTTTTTCATAGGTTGGCAAAATATCGTCAGATATTTTGCCAAAGGTGGCGACAGCGCCATCTATTGGTCATACAAAATTAACAAACTAGGGAAGGTAGTTACTGTCTGTTACAATCTCTCCCTCTGGTTCCTCGGACGTCCCGGTGAGGAACCAACAGCCGCTTTAGGTGGACGACCCCGCACTCTGATAGGAGCGACAGGCACAATGTCAGCATTACTACATAATTTTAGAGCCGATGTGTGACAGGTGGCAAATGGGTCAGCAGGATTGTCTATGCTTGCTATTACAAATGTAGCAGGTGACTTTTGAGTTAAAAAGATGTAGGGTCCATCAGGTTTAGGCAGGAATTTGGAAGTTTTCTGAGCAGAAGCTTTACTTACAGGATGTAATTCAGCCCAGACTTTGTCTCCAGGGACAAAACAAGGTCCTTTTTGTCTCCTACGGTCAGCATACTTCTTTCGTTGATCTTGTTTGGCTTCGACCTTTTCTTTGATTTCTTTAGACATGTTTGCAAATTTCTTTAGGTATGGGGTGATTTCAGGTACAAAATTATCATTCTGAATGACTGCATGAATGTCATGTCGGACATCATTTGTTGTTCTAAGTTATCTTCCAAACTGGAGAAATGCTGCTGTTTCTCCAGTGGTGTCGCACTTTGCACTGTTCAATGCAAAACGTATTGTTGGCACTTTCTCTTCCCATGAGGTATGATCATTTTCAACTAAGATTGCGAGTCTCGGCTTGAGATCTCGGTTCTTTCTTTCTACAGGATTAGCCCGAGGGTGGTAAATAGGACTTTGATGGATACCTAAGAGAAAACAAAGTTGTTCATGACAGCACTTACAAATTGACTTCCTTTGTCACTGATTATACGCCTTGGTAGGTCGTATCGAAGGAAGACTTCTGCTAATAATGTAGTTGCACACTGTGTTGCAGTAGCTTGTGTCAAGGCAAAAAGTGCAACCCATTTCGTAGTATAATCTTCTACGATAAAAATCCACTTTTTACCAGTTTTGCTTTCTGGTAAAGGACCAAATAGATCGATTGACAGCACTTCGAATCTTTGTCAATATGCAGGTGTTTGTAGTAATCCGGACGGTTTCTGATTTGAAGGTTTGTATCTATTACATTCAGCACAGTTTTTGACATAATCTGAAATGTACGAACGCATATCAATCCAGTAGTAACGCTTGGATACTCTACTTAAGGTACCTTCAGCGCCGCAAAGACCGGCTGTGGGCGAGTCATGGTGTTCCTTCAAAATTTTCTCCCTTTCATGTGAGGGTATTACTAATTGTGCTTTTTCTGAGTCTGAAGTTGGGGAATACCTATACAAAACACCTTGGTTCATAATATAACCACGTTCAATCCAATTGGTGTAGTCTACACCTTTTTCAACATCTTCAAAACTCTGAATAATTTTTTGAAGTTCTTCATCTTTCAGTTGTTCTGCACGTAGATCACTAGCGTTTCTAGCAGGTATATCAACAATAATAGAGCAGATATTTCAGGATTCATTAACTGTATGATCACAGGTTGGGCGAGATAGCATGTCAGCTATAACATTCTATCTGCCAGGGATATGTTCAATTTTCAAATTGAACTCTTGCAATTGTAAAGCCCATCTGGCAAGTCTTCCAGACGGTGACTTTAAGCTCACGAGCCAACTGAGAGGCTGGTGGTCGGATGCCACTGTGACTTTTGTGTCATCAATGTATCCTCGAAATTTATTAAGAGCCCAAATTACAGCAAGTGCTTCACGTTCTGTGGTGGAATTGTTTCGCTCGGCAGATGTCAGCAATCTGCTTGCATATTCGGTTGGGTGTTCATCTGTATCTTTACCCTGTAGAAGTACTGCTAAGTAGTTACTTGCATCAGTCCTTATGGTGAAGGGTTTTGTTTCATCTGCTTGTTTCAGTATGGGTGTTGAAACCAAGCACTGTTTCAAGATTTGAAACGCATTTTCTTCATTGCCACTGTGCATCCTTCTTAGTAAGGTTACTAAGCGGTCTGGATACTTGAGCAAAATTTGGTATGAATCGGCGATACCATGAACATGTTTGAAGAAACGATTGTGGCTGCTTTATATTCTTGGGAGGTGAGATCCTCGTGATAGCAGCAATTTTCTCAGAATCAGCTTCTAAACCATTGGGAGTTATCCAGTGTCCTAATTACTTGACTCTAGTACATGCAAAGTTGCATTTTCCTCGATTTGCTGAAAGTTTCCATTTTTTTAATATTTCAAAAATTCTTTCGAGATCATTTAGGTGTTGCTCAAAAGTCCGGGACAAAACAATTATGTCATCAAGGTAAGTAAGAATTTTTACATCAGGGAGACCTTTACGGAAGTTGTCCATCAGTCTCTCGAACGTTGCGGGGGCGTTGCGAAGACCGAAGGCCATCCTTTTAAAGCGGTATGTTCCTAGTGGACACATAAAAGCTGTCTTGTCGTGGTCAGGTCCATAGACATTCACTTGATGGTAGCCATATTTCAGATCAAGAGTTGACATGAACTCGGCAGGATTGGCTTAGTGGAGTAGATCATCCATACGTGGAAGTGGATAAGAATCTGGTATAGTTACAGCATTTAACTTTCTGTAGTCCACACAGAGACGTACGCTACCATTCGGCTTCGGAATGAGTACGACTGGTGCTGAGTATGGAGATTCACATTCTTCTATAATTCCTTTGGCTACAAGATCATCAATTTCGGTTGTTAGCAACTCTTTCTTTATAGGGGACAATCTGTATGTTGGTACAGAAATAGGAAGATGCTCTCTAGTCCTTATATGATGTTCAACAAGTGGTATTGCCTCTCCCCCTGGCTGAAAGATATTGGAGAAATATCCAAGGAGGTGATTAATTTTTTTCTGATCTATAGATAGGTGCTAGCCTTCATTTTCTCGTAACATAACAGTAGGATCAGGTTCAGTAACCGTTGTTGAGAGATCTTGTTTTGTTTTAAAAGTGGCCTCGGCAAAAGAAAATTTACATCTTGGGTTGCCATGGAAGTACCAACGTTGGTTTCGGATGTCTAAAATAATGCACATTTTACTCAAGAAATCAATGCCTAACAAAGTTCTATTTCCTTTAGTATGAGGTAAAGCAAGAATTGTGCTGATTGTATGACCTTCAATTTCACAGGTAACTTTTCTTTGGAGGATGTCTGTATTTTGATGTAAACCATCACCAAGTGTTACTTTCAAAGTGGTTTTCTCGGACAAGACTCCTTGTTCTCGTAGAAGCTTAAACAACATTTCTCCAGCAATGGAGTGAGTAGCACCAGTGTCTGCACAAGCAACTCCATTTGTACCGTTTACCTTTAGATACAAAAGGGGTGTTGTCGCTTCGTTAACAGTACAAGATTGGAAATGGAGTGAATCGAACCTTGCAGACTGTATTTTAGTAGGAGGGGAACAATTTGGACATTTAGCTTTTATGAAACCTTGTTTACCACAACCATAGCAGCTTAAAGTTGGACGGTTATCAGTATTGTTTACAGCACGTGAAGATGTATAGTTTGAATTAGGAAAAGCATTTTTATGGCTACCAGAAAAATCATTGTTTTCACTTTTCTTGAATTCTGGAGTATGGATATTTTTAGGAAAAATTGGTTTCTGAATTCCACGCGTTTTGTAAGTGTTTGTAAATTTTTGGAAAGGCGATTTGACATCTTCATATGCATCAAGCTTGTCAGCTAATAGGACAGGATCATAGAGTTTTTCCCAACCATCTAAATAATGATTCTTATAATCTGGAGGGAACTTTCTCTTAATTTGATCAGCGATGATCAGTTCCTTTAGTTTATAAAAAGTGGTAATGTCTAGTTCAAATAACCATGCCTCAAAATAATTTCTAAGTTCGAAATAACAGTCTTTCCATGTGCAATTATCACGTTTCTGATGCCGACTAAAAAGAATTCTGAATCTTTCAGCAGTGAGTTTAAATCTCTGCAATAATATATTACGAATATGAGAATAATTTTTAAACATTTCTTCATCTTCCCTTGAGACCAATTTACAAATATCATTTGGAAGGATTCCAATCAGATGGGATACCCAAAAATCAGGGGGTTACATTTAAAAGCTTCATCGGCCACTCAAACATAGTTAAAAATAATGACATATCTTTTTCAAGGATAAATGGAGGTAGGATATTTTTAAGATCTATTCTCATTTGATTAGAATCAGCTTGGGTGCTTGATACGGTAGCTGAATCGCGATTTTGGGCTTGTAATCTTAGTTTTTCCAATTCAAATGCTTGCTGTTTTTCTTTCTCTAACATTTCATTCTGTCTGTTTTTCTTTTTGTTTTTCTCTAAAAGCTTCAAGGCGTCCCTCAATCAGTCCTTCATCGTATTCCGAGCTCCTTTTAATGAGTGAAATCAATGGAATGCTTCTTTTACCCGTAGGATCAATCCCTAATTCTTCTGCAAGATGCGCCAACTCATGTGGTTAAGCTTTATTTAAAAAAGCCATGTTTACCCACTATAATTTTTACTTAACCACACCTGACAAATGTATAACTATTAGAGTTCAAAATTATAAGCAAAATTAAAATTTGGGAAAAAACCCCTTTAAAATAAGCAAATGTCAAGAAATAAATACCCAGTAAATAGAAAACTATTAAACCCTTTACATGAACATAAATAATTACGAACATAAACTTTCATAAACAATATGTAGACACACAAAAGTAATTAAATACCATATAATTTCTGTAAAATCAGACTGAAATACACTACTTAGTAGTTATTGAGTTTATACTACTGAAATATGCCACTTAGTATGTATTGAATTATTACCATTTTTAACCCATTGAAATGAACTCTTAAATATTCATTTGAGTTTGGTTGAAATATTAATTGAAAATTGAACTAATTAAATTTAAAAAAACTTGTTATGAACTACTGTAAACACAAGTATTAAACAATCTTGAAATTGAATCATTCATTTACTTTTGAGAAGAACCAAAATCGAAAATACTTTTAATAAAACTGAGTCATCGGTATACCAAATGAAATAGCAAAACATCTATATATTACTATATTCCGAAAAAGAGAAATCCAACGGTCAATGCATGCAATTAGTTTGTATGTTTAATATCCATAAAACATACTAATTTGTATTAAATTCTTAAAAAACTTCCATCTCAATGAGTCTAGTGGTTAGATTTTATCTTTTACTGTATTTTAATATTTTTAACGTAGGATTACGTTCCTCAATAACGGTCCTTCGGAGAGAAAAAATTATCCTTTGTCGCGAGTTATAATTTTGGCAGCGCGTCAAACCCAGGAGCAGTAAACAGTTAAACAGGAAAGTAAAAAATGCGTTAAAAAAGAGGTAAGCAAACGATAAGTAATTCTGCGAAATCCGAGAGATGGCGCCACTGCACTGAAACATGAATATGAGTCCACTTTTTGAAATTTTAGTGTCAAAGGAATTAATAATTGATTTTGATTGACTCCTAACTTTTTACATTCATAATAAATTTCCCAAATAATAAGGATCGACACCACTCAATGACAAAATACTTTTTGGGCCATCGAATAATAAATAACTTTTTTCAGAAGACAATCCAGTTACACTCTGACGAAAATCGTTGTCATTCCACCGCAGAAGCAAGTACATAATGATAACGGTCCATCGTCAAGAGTTCTTTCATCGCCAAGAAAGGAAAAAAATACTAAAATAAAGCAGTCGGTGACAGTCTCCCTGCCGCAGAAGTAAGTGCACGTGAATTAACAGAAACAATTAAATTTTTTTCTGTAGTCAAAAGATAATTTGAAGACTAAACTGAACGTTATTACTTTTTTTCACCTGCCAAATCTCTTAGACCAGGGGTGGGCAAAGAGCGGCCAGCTACAGATTTGTTTGTGGCCCCCAGAGACCCAGAAAATCTTCCAGAAACAGCCCAAAACTCCAAGACAGCCAAAAACTCCAAGACAGCCAAAAACTCCAAGACAGCCAGAAAAACTGCAAAAGACAGCCAGAAAAACTGCCAGAGACAGCCAAAAACTCCAAGACAGCTAGAAAAACTGCAAAAGACAGCCAGAAAACTGCCAGAGACAGCCAAAAACTCCAAGACAGCTAGAAAAACTGTGAAGCTAGAAAAATGTAGTCTGAAAGACAGCCAAAAACTCCAAGACAGCTAGAAAAACTGTGAAGCTAGAAAAATGTAGTCTGAAAGACAGCCAAAAACTCCAAGACAGCTAGAAAAACTGCCAAAAATTCCAAGACAGCTAGAAAAACTGCCAAAGACTGCTAAAAACTCCAGAGACAGCTAGAAAAACTGCCAAAAACTCCAAGACAGCCAGATAATCCACCAGAGACAGCCAAAACTCCAAGACAGCTAGAAAAACTGCCAAAGACAGCCAAAAACTCCAAGACAGCCAGATAAACCGCTAATATTTTATTAAATTTATATATATTGATTTTTATGATACAATTTATACCTTTTCATTGGGGTCCATCCCACGCTATTGAGTTATTAGTTCTGTGTGCTTTGAATTAGCGATAAAGTATTGGCAAGTAGTGTTGAAATTGTGCGCGCTTTCTTCTGTTTGCAGTTGAGTTAGCACTTATATAAATTTCTAATTTACATCTCCGGCACCTCCACGTGGTGGGACCTAGGAGTCTGCTGAAAGGTAGACTGCGAACGCCGGAGGACCGTGGGGCAAAAAGTTGTTTGGTATACGCCGCCGAAAATGGAGTCTGAAAGCGAAAAGTGGGAGGAAATGTGGAGAGTATTAACCGAAGATCTGGTTAAGCTTAAATATCAGCGTATTAACAATGTTATTGGCACGTCTAAATTAACGGTTGATCGAAAACGGCAAATAAATGAGGACGTTGCTGAGATTGTAAACTCTATTACGGAACAGCAAAAAATTATACAGTTTTTGAAGGGGCAAATTAGTGTACTCGAGAATCAGAAGGTTAAAAGCTTTGCGGAAGCTGTAAATGCAAAACCTATAGAGAGGAAGAAAGTGGCGAGAAAATTTAACCTTTTCCTTACGGGGTGGGATAGCATGTATCCCAAGAATACGGGATCAAGAAGGAATATATATATATATATATGTATGTATGTATGTAAGTATGTATACTATATATATGTATGTATGTATAATATATATATATATATATATATATATATATATATATATATATATATATAATCCACCTGAATGGCCGTTCTTACAAAGGGGTATGACATTTCTCGTTCTAAAGGGGGAGTTGGAAAAATAGTCCCCGTAAGCAAAAGGTTAAGACAGAAGAGAAAAATGAGTGGGAAATCATACCCACCGCAAAGCTGTATTCTGAGGACGCAAAAAAGGAAATTAAGATGAAGATAAAACCCGTGGAATTGGGTATAGGTATTAAGACCTGTAGAAAGGCAGTTAAAGGTGGTATCATTGAGGGAGTTGATACGGAAAAGGAGCTTGAAACGTTCTTAGAAGGGTTTCATGATATAATCGAATTAAGTTGTGATTATGAAACTAAAATACCGAAAATGAAAGATCTGTGGCGGTCACGCGAAGAAGAGGAAATTGTTAAGTAGATTTCCATGCAAATTCCTAGCGTGATCGCCTGCGCATGTGCGAGCCTTCCCCGGAGCAGCATATAAGCTGAAGCGCCGAACTCGGATTCGACTCGTAGCTCAAAATATTACTATTCGGCAAATTGTTAACGCACCGTGGTATTTCAGGAATGCTGAAATCCACGAGGAGCTTGGCCTCCTTACTATTCTAAATTTTCTCAAAAACTTAACTACTAATTTCCATAATTCCATAGACAATGATCTCCTTTTAAATCTTGCAAACTATGACTTTGCTGACCCTGCTAACAGAAAACGGCCCAGAGCCGTTCTCTGTTCTTAATTATCTTTAACTTTTTTATTTCCTAACTGTTTTGTATTCTTACTGCTTACTTCGGTAAGCAGTGAGCTCTTAATTATAAATTTTCTTAAATTATTAAGTATTTTCTATCTTATTTTACGCACTGCTCTCCTTGAGCATTGCTTTCTCTATCAACTTAAACTTCCCATTCTCAAGCCACTCCCCGGATCCAAAATCCACCTATCTCTTTTCACCTTTCTATGGTCATTACTATGCAAGCCTACGTTGGAAGGCGTGGCCTACGGAACGTAGTTAAATCATTTGTCCTGATGGTCCTGGTCGGATTCGACTCAAGCAGCGATCCGCCTGGTTGCACGCTCTCAACCTAGTGTTTCCGTCGAACTCTTCATGCGCTCTTAATTATAAATTTTCTTAAATTATTAAGTATTTTCTATCTTATTTTACGCACTGCTCTCCTTGAGCATTGCTTTCTCTATCAACTTAAACTTCCCATTCTCAAGCCACTCCCCGGATCCAAAATCCACCTATCTCTTTTCACCTTTCTATGGTCATTACTATGCAAGCCTACGTTGGAAGGCGTGGCCTACGGAACGTAGTTAAATCATTTGTCCTGATGGTCCTGGTCGGATTCGACTCAAGCAGCGATCCGCCTGGTTGCACGCTCTCAACCTAGTGTTTCCGTCGAACTCTTCATGCGCTCAGGATGCCGAATATTTCCGGTATTTATCATCATTCGCCGTAGCACCAGATGCTTCAACTTCCGCAACTGAAGAGTGTTCCCGAGTTCCAGCGCTTGCCTCACCATGCTCCAACCAGTTCTGATGAAGCTGTCCAACAAGATCGCCTCACAGAACTCTTGTGCTTCCAGTTAAGCGCGACGAGTCGTAATATTATTTTTATTGTTGTTATTAGTATCCGTAGTAATATTATTTACTTTTGTGTTTTTAATTGTAAGCGCAATAGTAGTTGTTATTGCAATATTGCCAGTTTTCAATGTTTTTGTTATATACCAGTAATTGTGAACAGGTTTCATCAATAAACTGTAATGTATTAAATAACAAGCCTCCTGTATTGACCGATATACACTGTAAACAGCCCACGAGACTGGAGATATATGGTAGGTGCTAGAGGTTTTAGAAACCAGTAACCTTCTCTGAATAACTAGAAGGTAACCCGTCATTTTGACGCCATTTACTAATAATGACGTCATAATGGAAAAAGTATATGAAAGTTAAAAAATATCCCGAATTATCTAACAATATTGCATTTAATCCACACCTTGTAAAAGCAAACCCTTTCATTATTTTTTATTTATTTAGTTTTTCATGCGATTGGAGTAATAGACTGCCATCCAACCCGTCATTTTGACGTCATAATACTAATAATGACGTCATAATGGAAAAAGTATATGAAAATTAAAAAAATATCCCGAATTATCTAACAATATTGCATTTAATCCACACCTTGTAAAAGCAAACCCTTTCATTATTTTTTATTTATTTAGTTTTTCGTGCGATTGGAGTAGTAGACTGCCATCCAGTTTTTTACAGCTCACAACGCGATATGAATACTTGAGCTACTTGATTCATTCCCATTCAAGTTTGTTTACTTTCAGAATTCATCGCAAAAGTAAATAGATTTTTAAAAACTGTTAAATATACAGCTAAAAGCATCCAATTTTTTTTAGTTCTGAATGTTTTATAGAAAAATAAGCTGAACAAACGTGATTTGATGGAGAAGATATTAGTTTTTAGGTAAGAAAAAATTCTGATCCACATCTGAAATTGAAATTAAGCCTAACCGGCTGTTTGTTTACTGAGGGCTTCAATTGAAAGATGAGTACAGCCCGGAAGTGTTATACAGAGACAACGGCTATTATATACGTATTGTCTAGAACTTTTATTTCAAGTTAAAACATTATATACCAGCACCACCACAGATCCGAATATTGTAATATTCGATGTTCAAGAGGAGTATAAAAGTGAAGAGTTTATAAAAATCTTAAAAAGGCAAAATGAGGAAGTTTGAGAAATGAACATAGACCTGGTGACGAGCTTTAGAACTAAAAAAGGACACAATTGGGTTCTCCGCTTGTAAGGAGCTGATTATAAGAAGATAGTGAAGGTGAGAAGGTTCAAGATCGGCTGGATGCAGCATGTGTGGAAGGACCAGTGGCGTAGCGAGGAGGGGGGGGGGGGGGGGAGGGGGGGTCTATCATGCCCCGGGCGCAACTTGCAGAGGGGCGCCAATATAAGGTCTATATATTACATTACTATATGTTTTTCGGGGGGTGCCAATATAAGGTCTATATACTATATTACTATACGTTTTTCGGGGGGGGGCGCCAATATAAGATCTATATATTATATAACTATATGTTTTTCGGGGGGGCGCCAATATAAGGTCTATATATTATATTAATATATGTTTTTTTGGGGGGGGGGCGCCAATATAAGGTCTATATTATTTATGCTTTTCGGGGGAGGGGCACCAATATAAGGTCTATATACTATATTAATATATGTTTTGCAGGGGGGGGGGCGCCACAAAGGTATCGTGCCCCGGGCGCCAGTTATGCTCGCTACGCCACTGGGAAGGACTACTTGAGACCTGCGATATGTTACAAGTGATGGAGTATAGGGCACGACGCGAAACACTGAAAAAACGAAAAGAAATGTAAAGTCTGCGCTGAGAAAGAACATGGACAGAGGCCATGTAAGAGGGAAACTACCTGTGGAAGTTACGAGAGACGCCCAATTAGAAAAAGTTAACATTTGATTGTATAACTGCGCTAATAGATGTAAAAATATAAAATATTTAATTTCCTTTTTGTGTTGTTGATCCTTTTGTATGTTAAAGTTACTTAAAATGTCTGAAACCTGTTATCAGTGTAAATGATTATGATGTAAATATGCTATAGACGTGATGTTTGAAATTGTAATCATTATTTTCTTCCCATATCGTTGTATTGATTGTCATTTTTAAGCTTCTTCACTCTGATACTTGTCGGTGTATGTTTATGTGAAGAACATCTGAGGCATATAGTTAATGATAGGACTTGATTGAAAATTTATCTTTTCTGCTATACTCAGGGAAAGGCTAACCTGAGAGACTAGCGCTTCTTTCCCAACGGGGCACCCTATGCGTGGAACAGTCCATTTGAATTTAGAGGTGGGATAGGTTAGGTTGAAGGGTGGCGCCATCTATTCGCTATTCTGCGATTCACTTGCCTGTTACAAGTTGTTCGCTTCTCTTGTGTGTATCAAGTTAGGTTCGCTTTTCTTGTCTGTTTCAAGTTAGTCCTGTGACAAAATATCTGAAATTCTTTCAACAAAACGGCCCTTATGAAGGCCAAACAATTCTTCTGAAGTTCTTTCCACAAAACGGCCCTTATCAGGGCCAAACAATTCTTCTAAAATTGTTTTTAAAAAGCGGCGCTACAACTCTTCTGAAATTGTTTGTAACAAATGTGATATAAAATTCAGTCAATTGAAGAGTTTATACCGTCACAATCGAAAATTTCATGATGAAGAAATGGCCACTACAGGTAATCAACTATGTGGAATGTGTAACCAAAAGTGATCATAACACAAGAAATAAAAATGTTGAATACAGAACTTTAACGTTATGTTTCAAAATGCTCTAAATCTTTAAACAACAAAATAAAAACCCATTAAATTAATTTCTACTCTTAATGAACAGTATAATAAATAAAAAAACCGTTCAAACATTAATAGCTGCAACAGCATACCTATTTAAAAAATATAAATAGATAAAAAAAATTAGTAATTCAAGGTGTCAGTAGATGGCGCTACCCTTCAACCTAACCTATCCCACCTCTAAATTCAAAAGGACTGTTCCACGCATAGGGTGCCCCGTTGGGAAAGAAGCGCTAGTGTATTCAGGTTAGGTATTCCGCGAGTATAGTTGGGTGTAAACTTAAAAAACAGAATTGAATAATTTTCGGTCTTGAGTTTTAATCTTGCTGGCAATTTCATAAATTCCATGATAAAAGAAAGCTGTAGGAAGAAATGCTTTAAGAGTTACTGTATGATGTTAATGTAAATAGATTATACCATGTTGAAAGTTTTAAGAAACGTGTGTGTTAAACTATCAACATGCTTAACACAGATTATAGTAAAAATTATGTGCTTTATTTTGCTTTTCTATTGTTATTTAACCAACCAATATCAAGTTATAGAAGAATTAATTTTTCTGTGTGACATCTTTCAATAAGGCAAGCTTTCATTTATTTGCCCTTTAAAATTTTGCATCTAGTAAAAGCTTACAAATAACTGTACAGCATGAAAAATGTCCTTCACATGAAAATGTGTGTTTCTTGCATATTTTTGGCTGAAAATAACGAATCTGTAATTATTTTTTGTTTACCACGCACCATTTCTCCCAAAATCCCCATTTTAGCAATGAAATCTATACTGTAGCGGCAAGAACGCTGTGTGCCGGAAAAACAACTTGGGGTCTGTTCACATAGGAGTCCGGTAGCAGGAGCGTAAAAGGAAAGATGACGCTGAGACGGAAACAAACCAATCATAGGCGTTAAAAATTTCGATGCTAATCGTTTGGAGGTTTGTCATTGGTTAAATATATTTCAATACTTTAACGCTTTCTCTAACGCACTCCTATGTGAACAAGACCTTACAAGCAAAGGAAAGGCGCTCTCATTGACATAGGAACCGTCGCCAACTTGGCGACCATTTTAGCAATATTGGCGACTTTAGCGGCATTTTTGGCGACAAAAGCCTTATCTACCTTCCCGAAGTTTCGAGGTTCTAGCTGCAATAGGAAGCGAGATATCCGAGAACTGACTACAAGCTTGGCGACTTTTCTTGCGAGGGCGTTTTCTCCCTTCTCCAAACCTATATAAAGGATACATCAACTAACTGAGAGCAGTTCTGAGATATCAGAGAGTTTTTGTTCAGATGCTTCATCCCACCGTCTTATGTTGCTGGTTGGAAAATTCTAGTGACGTTAAGTGTGAAATTTACTAGTGTTTTAAGAACAAAATTTTATATTACGTTCAGTGCATTATAATGTCTTGTCATTGTAAAAATAATACGGACTTATTTTGTTATGTGTGTGGCGAACTTGTATCGAAGACTCAACAATATAGCTTGTCACTATTAGTTAGAAAGGCTTATGAATTCTACTTTGGATGTAGAGTTGGGGACCAGGATAAGTCATGGGCTACCCATATATGCTGCAATTTATGTTCCAGGAATCTGAGAAACTGGTTCCAAGGAAAACGTAGAAGATTAAAATTTGCAGTACCTATGGTTTGGCGTGAACCGAACAGTCACGTAACGGAATGTTACTTTTGTTTGACAGCTGTCAAGGGGTTCTCTTCGAAATCCAAACATTGTATTCAGCATCCAAACTTACACTCCGCTATGCCACCAGCTCCTCATTCTGAAGATGATCGTATACCTACAGCTCTAGATAAACAGACTTTCGATTCAGCGGAAGACACCTCCGATGACCCAAACCATCAAGATCCTGACTTTCAACCATCTACATCTATGACATGTTCATATCATGAAATCACACATGCAGAGCTTAACGATCTTGTACGGGACTTAAAACTCTCTTAAACAGACTCAGAATTACTGGGTTCTAGGCTTCAAGTTTGGAATCTATTAGAGAAAGGTGTAAAAATAAGTTTATTTAGAAGACGACAAGGCCATTTTGTAGACTATTTTGCGGAGAAAGAAGGCATCGTACATTGCTGTGACGTGAATGGCGTATTTCAGGCATTGGGACATGAACATAATCTAGCAGATTGACTCCTGTTTATTGACTCATCCAAACGTAGTCTCAAAGCAGTGCTCCTCCATATAGGCAATGTTTGTCCGTCTGTTTCTGTAGCATATTCTACAAATGCAAAGGAAACTTACGAAGTTGTGAGTGCAATACTGAAATTAATTGAGTACACTACATTGAAACGGCACATTTGAGGAGATTTGAAAGTCATTGAGATATTAACAGGCATGCAACTGGGATACACTAAATTCTGCTGCTTTCTCTGCGAATGGGACACCCGTGACAGAAAAAATCACTACATCCGTAAACAGTGGCCTCCAAGAAAAAACTTCCTTAATGGCACCAAAAACATATCACGTGAACCATTTGTGAATTCGCAATGTGTCCTTTTTTTCACCATTGCACATTAAACTCGGTTTGATGAAAATATTTGTAAAAGCTCTGGACAGAAAAGTAATGGCTTTCTTGCATCTCAGGAAGAAATTCAAAAAATTAAGTGAGGCAAAGGTAAAAGAATTCATTGGCCCACAAATTAAAGCAGTCTTACATGATGAAGAGTTTGAAAAGAAACCGTCACAGGCAGAAAAAGAAGCCTGGCTGGCATTCAAATCAGTGTGCTCAGGTTTTTTTGGAAATGAGAAAGCTGAAAACTATTAACATCTTGTTGGTGACCATGTGAAATACTTTCGTGTTAACTACACTTTTTGGACTCAAATCTGGACGCATTTCTTCAAAACCTTGGCGCAATTAGTGATGACAATGTGGAAAGGTTTCACCAGGACATCTCTCTGTTTGAAAAGCGTGTCAGTGGACGATGGAATGGAATTATGCTAGCTGAATATTGCTGGTCTGTTATCAGGGACACACCAACAGCTGTCTACGAGAAGAAACAGCCACAAAATCATTTTAGTGTTTGTGCTTTCTATAATCAAGCCTCTGTTACATTTCTCTGTAACCAATATATATAAATATAGAAGAGGACCTTCAACAAAAACGGTACTTGATGGACGATATTGGTTTTGATTTATGAATCAAGAACCTTTTGTTTATAAAGAATCACAGTTTCATCTAAAGGGCAGGAAAAATGCCACATTTGATGTACAGTGTAATTAGATGCTCCATGCATAAAATATTACTTTATCAGCACTAGGCCTGGGCGATGCATCGATACATCCTGAAAAACCGGTGTGAAGCCGACATCGTCACACCGGTTTCATAATTTTCAAATCGGCGATATATCGTAACATCGCGATTTTCCGGTGTCACGAATCTAGCGGTGTACGCATACGCGAGTTCCCGATGTCACACAAACGGTTCCGATGTTTCTGTGTGCGCATGCGCGATGTTACAATGTCGCATCGCTTGGTCGACGATTTCCCGGTGTCCGATGTTTCTGTGCGCATGCGCGATGTTACGATGTCGCATCGCTTGGTCGACGATTTCCCGGTGTCCGATGTTTCTGTGCGCATACGCGATGTTGCATCGCCTGGTCGACGATTTCCCGGTGTCTGATGTTTCTGTGTGCACATGCGCGATGCTATGATGTCGCATCGCTTGGTCGACGATTTCTCGGTGTCCGATGTTTGTACACATGCGCGATTTTACATATCACATCGCTTAGCTGGGACGATTTTTCGGTTTCACACTGTCAATACTTAGACGGACTATAATGGACTGACGACTCCTCGAATTCTTTTTGTGCATAAGGGGATTTCCCACCACGTGACTTTCTCTTCGATGTTGTGAGAGTGTTGTAGTGATAAGAAAGACGAAGCGATAAATCGCAAAGGTCCGGACCGGCACAGGAGTCCCGCTTTCTGCACATGCGTGTGAACTTGGGATTTGTTTTGATTGTCAATGTGTTTACTGTTAGATTCTTTGGTCGTACTTGTTTTTAGAGCATTCAGCACGGAGTGTTATTACAAGACAAAGAGCTGCATTGCTTCCAAAAAATACAGAAATGCAGATATTCTTGGCTCAAAATAAAAGATATTTGAATATTTAATTAGTTTAGTCTGTTGCAGGACAACAATCTGGTCTCATTTTTATGTATGACTCTATGTTGCTTGTTTTAGGGAGGCCCGTTGCCACCTGCTGGCTACGTTCATGGTTAACATCGCGATGTCAAAAATGTAACATCGCCCAGGTCTAATCAGCACACTACAATCAAAAACTTCGATTAAAATAATAAAACTAAATAAATTTAAAATAATTAAAAAAGCCATAAAATATTAGTTTATAAATCATAATTCATATTTATTTTCTCATTTACAAAACACAGTAGATGTAGAAAAAAGGAGTTGAATTTTGAAAATTATAATCAAATATTAGGCAATAACAAAACCAGAAGTATCGCATAAGTGACATTTCATAAAAAACCTTTCCTGAATATAAACAGGTGTAATGGTTTTTTTTTTTTACTTCAATCACTTTGGTGGATCAAGTATCCCTCAGAGATCGTAGCCATGACCGATACCACATTGATATATTTAAAAAATTTAAGTAATGTCATAAAACACTAAATTCCAAAGCATATTTATATGTGAATTCTCTCTAAACAGAGAAAATCAAACCTGAGCGCGAATTCTTTTCTCACCATGGTGGGACAAAAATATTTCTTTGCGCCAAAAACTCCCGTTTCATACGATAGTACACAGTTGATTACATCCCTGAATGGATAGGGAGATACGTTTCTCATCTGTTCTCAAGCCATAAGCCTATCACTCATACCCTGCAGATGGAAGGGTTTTTCATTTCAAATTACCCTATCCGGAAAATCTTTTCTCTCATATAGTGCAATCTAAAGATTTTCTTCTGAATGGGTTGAAAGACTCGTTTTTAAAGCACACTGCAAGGAAACCCTTTTGTCTCACACAGAGGATGGAAGATTTTTCTGTGTAGGAACGAACATGTTTTTTAAATGATCGAGTTCAGAAAACCTTTTCTCACATATCGTGCGGATCACTTTCCTTCATGGATAAGGAGATGCGTTTTCAAACTCCATTGCAATGAAAATCTTTTCTCACATACAGAGCAGGCAAAAGGTTTCTCTCCCGTGTGGGTGCGGAGATGGTATCTTAAAGAACCCTGTTCAGAAAATCTTTTCTCACATACAGTGCATGCGAAAGGTTTCTCTCCCGTGTGGATGCGGATATGTTTTATTAAATTACCCTGTTCAGAAAATCTTTTCTCACATACAGTGCAGGCGAAAGGTTTCTCACCCGTGTGAATGTAAAGATGTCTCTTTAAATCACCTTGTACAAAAAACTTTTTTTTACATACAGTGCAGGGGAAAGGTTTCTCTCCTGTATGGGCGCGGAGATGTGTTATTAAACTACTGTGTACAGAAAACCTTTTGTCACATACAGTGCAGACGAAAGGTTTCTCTCCCGTGTGAATGCAGAGATGTCTTTTTAAATGATCCTGTCGAGAAAATCCTTTCTCACATACAGAACATGTGAAAGGTTTATCTGCTGTGTGCATGCGGAGATGTCCTGTTAAAGTACTTTGTTGAGAAAATTTTTCCTCACATACAGTACATGCGAAAGGTTTCTCTCCCGTATGAATGCGGAGATGGCTGCTTAAATGACTCTGATCACGAAATGCTTTTCCACATACAGTGCAGCTAATAGGTTTCTCTCCCGTGTGGATGCGGAGATGTCTTTTAAAATGACCCTGATCAGAAAATGTTTTCCCACATACAGTGCAGGCAAAAGGTTTCTCTCCCGTGTGGATGCGGATATGTCTCTTTAAATTATTCCGATTAGGAAATGTTTTCCCGCATTCAGTGCAGGCGAAAGGTCTTTCTCCCGTGTGGATGCGGAGATGTGTTATTAAAGTACTGTGTAGAGAAAATCTTTTCCCACATACAGTGCAGGTCGAAGGTTTCTCTCCCGTGTGGATGCGGAGATGTAAATTTAAGCTACCCAGTTGAGAAAATGTTTTCGCACACACAGTGCAGGCGAAAGGTTTCTCCCCCGTGTGGATGCGGAGATGTATATTTAAGCTACCCTGTTGAGAGAATGTTTTCCCACACACAGTGCAAGTGAAAGGTTTCTCCCCCGTGTGGATGCGGAGATGACTGCTTAAATGACTCTGATCAGGAAATGCTTTCCCACATACAGTGCAGGTAATAGGTTTCTCTCCCGTGTGGATGCGGAGATGTCTTTTTAAATAACCGTGTCGAGAAAATCTTGTCCCGCAAACTTTGCAGATGAAAGGTTTTTCTGTATGGGTATCAATAATATGGTACGAATGATGCGCATTTAAGGCGGCCAAATGTGAAAATGTTTCTTCACATAAATCACATTCGAAAATTTTTTCTTCGGTGCGAGGGGGAATCTGTGCACTGGAACCTTTTACATTTTGACTAATAATACAAGTGTCACAAGTAGTGCATTCCTCTTCGGCTTTAGTAGGATTTTGTTCGCAGGAATGGCATTCGTTGGACAGTCTATTTACGCTGGAAATACACGATATTTGCTCTTCTGGCATGCCAACGTTCCTTTACACGATGATTAAAAAAAACTGTAACTGCCAGCAGTACGTTGACTATATGAATTTTTGGACACCACAAAGATTTTAAATTCCCACCAAACAATATGTACGGAGAACCTGAAAAGAGAGGAGAAAGAAATTTGAATGGGATATATTAACACTGATCCATCATGCTTTTTTTAAATTTTGCACATGAAATAAATAGCAATATTTGAAAGTTTGTGCTACGAAATGAGATATCTATAAAATAAGATGTTATAAATTACGTTCTGGATGAATTAAACTACTGAGCATTTTGAATTTATTGTAATTAGGGCACGAGGTTCCTTAAACATTCTTATTGTTTTATTCTGGTAGATCATAAGGACGCGTAAAGATTTGATATGTTTCGGTTTTTAGGGATCTCCACAGTTCGGATATCGGCCAGATGAATAACGTATAAGCAGTATTAATATTTTTCCCCTTTACATTCATTTTAGTTATCCGAAATTAAAAATAATTTCATCATTAATTATTTAGTTTAATGCTCCGAGAAATTCCAGAGATTAACATCTAATGGAAAAGTTCGGTTACCCTGAGATTAAAAAGTTTATAAATGTAATGAAACATAAAATTATTACGGGAAATAACAAAGAATATATGGCTTATGGGTTTCATTAGGCATATTTGTATGGATTGCAGTTTGTTGACTACAGATATTTTCCCCCACGCTCTCTCCATATTTTATTCTGAATGCTGGGTATATAATACATTAGAATTGGCGGTAGTATAAATTTTTCAAATTTCTTTACGTTCAACTACTGTACAATAGAGCTTTTATGTGATTCTTCACATTTCTAAACAGTTACCTGTGGACGTCTTGTAGTCTATGTGGTAAACGTCAGGAATATACGGCAGATAATTTATTTTCCGACCGAAGCCTTTTTATTATCGTATTACAAGATTATAAACAGGGAATAAAAATTTTAAACAAAAGAAATCTACGCGGCTATCATGGGAAGCTTTTTAAAATCTTATTAATAAAAGCGAATGTTTGCGTGCGTGCGTGCCTGTGTGTGGGCGGCCCCCAGGCGAATCTGTGAAACTTACAGCCGTGAAATTTGGCACACGGGTAGTGAAGAGTCTGAAAATGTGCACCTCGAAGCCCGAATTTTGAATTTTATTACCGGTAATTTTTAATTAATAAAAACCAACAATTTTTGAATGGTGAGTACAGAAAATAGAAGAGCCTTACCAGCCGCCATATTTGAAATGTCAAAATCGATGCATTTTTTTCATGAAAGTACATACATGCTACATATTTGGAAAGAGCTTTGAAAACTGATAATTTTGTCTGCTTACAGTTATTCTGTTACTTCAATAGTTTTAGAGCAATTTTAATTCTAAAACGTCACCGCTGAGAAATCAAATCAACCATCTACAGTATGGTGCAGCCATCTGTCGGCAGCAACGGGAATGAAAATTGATGGAAATTTGGAAAGAGATTTAAAAACTGATAATTTTTTCTGCGTACACTTAATCTGTTAAAAAATTAATCTTGCGTACACTTAATCTAGCAAAATCTTAACATTTATGCTCCGAATATTTCAACACTTTATCCAGAGGTGCTAAGGTAATAACCCGTAATAGCAGTTTTTGAAAAAAAAATATTAATTTTACCGAGTATTGATTTTTAATTTCATTGTTTGTATTAAATGTTTGTTTTATTAAAAGTTATTTTGTTAATATTACCCCTATTGCTTTCTTTTTTACATGAATCCTTTTCTACTGTGTTTGTTCACTTTTTCAGTTTAATAATTATTTGTGTTTTAGCACTCAAAAAAGAGAATAGAATAAAAAAACTGAAAAACTTTGCTCACCATATTTATATATATAAAAAAACCTTAATTTACCAATAAATATTTTATGTGCTATGAAAGCAATAATTTTTTTGTTCATTTGATTTTAAAAAGACTCGTGTTTTTAATTTCTTAATCACACATATTCCATACAATATTCAGAGCCTGACTAAGGCAGGGGCATATGGGGCAGTTGCCCCGGGCCCCCACATCATAGGGGGGCCCCAAATCGAATAGAAAGTTTAGTATTAAGTATTAAGTTCTTCATTACTGAGGTAGTAAAGCAGAGGGGGGGGCCCCAAAGAAGTTTTTGGCCCGGGCCCCAATTAGGCTAAGTCGGGCCCTGACAATATTTATGTTTAACCATACGTTGCTCTTACGTTTAGCTCCATCTCTATATTTTGATCCTTTCAACATAAGGATTATATTAATGAATGTGTGAAAAATAACATGTTTGGTTATATTAGTTGTTCGAAAACAACTGATCTTGTATTTATGGTGCGTGGAGCCCTAATTGCAGATTTCTATTAATTTTTACGTTTGTCAGTGGCTTCTACCCATACTTTAATTTTTTCTTTTCTAAAGAATCTTGCATTTATGATGCGTGGAACTCTTAATTGCATATTTCTATTAATTTTTTTGTTTGTCAATGCCTTCTAGCTATACTTTTAATATTTTTGCTACAAAATCTTGCATTTATGGAGACATTTATTATGCAGATATGAATTATAGAAATGTTTATTGCTACAGAATCTTGCATTTATGGTGTGTGGAGCCCTAATTGCAGATTTTTATTAATTTTTACGTTTGTCAGGGTCTTTTACCTATACTTAAATACAGGGGTGTCCAGCCCGCGGGGCGCATGCGGCCCAAAGCAAGTGTTAGTGCGGCCCAGAGAGAGAGAGCTCAAAGCAAAAAAAAAATATATATTAATAGCCTGCCTTGATATAAAAAGTAATGCGGAAAAGGAAAAAATGGACCATGTTATGCAAATCATCTTCAAAATGGTGAATTTTATGAAGGCTTGGGGATTGATTCATCGCCAGTTTCAGGAATTTCTTAAAAGCTTGGATGCTGAATATGGCGATACTTTTAAGAAATAAGGTAGCTCAGAGGAGAAAATATTAAAAAGGTTTTATAGCCTACTTGATGATATCAAATTGTTTATGACATTGAAAAGTAATCTGTGCCAGAACTTTATGATAACTGGCTTGCAGATTTAGAAGATTTTGATAGATCTGAATGCCCATTTAAATGACTCAAACACCCGTCACTTCATGGATTTTACTTCAGTGTAAAATTCATGAAGTTGAAATTATGGCAAGCCAAATTAAATGTTAAAAATTTTTTGCATTTCGAAACGCTGACCAAGCACAATTCTAAAAATGTTATAAAATACGCAACCTTACTTTCCGATTTAGTACAAGAATTTAAAATTGATTTCAGGACTTTTGGAAAAGTAAACAATTGTTTTTTTTGCATGTTTTCTACTCTATTTACAGTCAGTATAGATATAATGCTAGCAAATTGTCAAATGGAATGCATAGAGTTGCAATCTGACATCTGACTAATTTAATAATAATTCTAATTACAGTCTGATTATCTTAAGTTACCTTTATACTGGCTATTAAAATAAATAAAACAATTGTGTGATTCAGGGAATATTAGGAAAACATTTTTTTTTTACAGGACAAGGTAATGTCATAACATTTTTCATTCTGTGTATCAAGTCAAATGATTTTAAGATATCCACATAGACTGAAATTCTTTTGGTCAAAAATCCACAATATAGATCAGTGATACAGGAAATAAAGAAGATCAAGCAATACCTATTATAACACTTTTTAGTTAGAGGAAATCACACCTACTACTTCATTAACAATGAGATAGAAAAGCAATTGTCAATATATATATTTCATGATAGAGTATGAAATATTTTATTCTGCAGTCATAAATGTATGTACTTCGGGTAACAGCAAAAGTTTATTACAATGTTTAACAAAACAGAGATTTAAGAAACATATATGCATAATATACAGAACAGTAATTCTCACACGAATTAAATCTTTTAAAAGTACCGTAAGATGGGGATTACTTTGTGACCCATTATAACTTTTTCCTATTTCGGATCTTGCACCGTGCCTCTCATACCGGATAGAAAAAGAAATGCGCCAACAACCTGCCCGATATACAGAGACACTCAGTGATCGGTGTCCGAAGCTTCTGTGCGCCATTTGTCTTCGCTAGGCAATGTATTGTTCAAATCTGTTATCTAGCTATTAACTCAAACTCGGAAACTTTATGTACTAAAGGTTAACACTTTATACAACAAACTACCTTAGGTAATTATTTTTCACTGTAAATATGATGGTTAGTTTGTGGAACAATATAACTTTTGTGTAGTGATATTTTTGAGGGATATGAGAACATAACCAAAATATTGAGAGGTAACGGGATTACATTGTGACACATTGACACTGTTACAAAATAACCCTCAAAGTCGACCCACCTCCTCCAGCCACTCGATGTTGAATTTTTCCGTCCTCTAAAATGCCACTGGAGAAAGAGAAGTATTGACTATCTGGAAAAAAACTACCCGAAGGAACACAATCTGCCGAAAGACAAAGTTCCTCATCTTCTCAAATAACTGATTGCTACCCTGGTCAAACGAGGTCTCTTTGATGTGAAAGATATAGATAAAGTTATCCAATATTTGTAATTGTGTATCAAGCTTATAGTAATCGTTTTACTGTCTAACTTTGTTTCAAGAAATTTTTCTCCTTGGATTTCAAGGTGAAAACACAGATGTCATGAAGTAGCCCCACTCGGCAGGGCAACTTTGTGACACATTTTAACTTTAATATCTTAATGGTAATTAAAGATCTGGGTAAGAGCAATACATTACTACGTAAGGAAATGATGTACCAATGTTTTGCAATTGTTTGTTTTGGGCTAATTTTAATACTGATCAGCTGGCACACAAAAAACTTAAAATCTGTCAGAAAGTAATCCCATTTTACAGTATAAGTAAATTAAAAACAAAATCTGAAGTCACATAAAATAACCTAAATGAAATTAAAACTGTTCATACACAAAAATGTTATGGTAATTTAAATATTTTATTGGTCTTTTTACAAATTACTTCCAATAAAATATTTTTCCTTTCCCATCTCCTTCCAAATTAAGGAAATTTCACACATTATATATAATAATAAATTAAAATCTTTAGAAATAATACACTTGACAGGAATAAGAAAAAATTATTTTTCAATATTTTGTACGCATGAGCTCTGGTTAGTGTACTACAAAAACCTTTATTGCCTTTATTTCCAGCAAATGTGACAAAAAGAAAAAGATATTGCCTAACAGACGAGTTATTGTTACTGTCAAAATAAATTGTTTGACAAAATTCTTTTATATAAATCTCATTGAAGTTTCAAATATTTACACTGGTATAAGGCAGTTAAAAATAATGGATTGTTGAGCTTATACCAAAATGCAAAAAATCAGGAAACTCCAGATATCTGGGGTATAGGATTTGGATAAGGAGCATATGGAACTTTTGTAATACAACTACCCATTTCTTGAGGTAGAGAATTAAAATATGTAATATTTGTCAATGGACTACAGAGTACAAGAGAGACAGAATTTAAAGTAATCTTATTCAAATTTCATTAACTTTTGTCTTCAAACTTCATGTTTTCATTAAAAGATTTTCATAAAATTCAGACAAACTTTCAAGTTTCTCAACATAATCATTACTTACAAACAGATCAGATATAAAAGTAATAAAATCAGAAATGTGGAGGTTAGGAAATAAAGTTTTATTTTCAGGCTATAAATTTATTGCTTATTCTTGTAACAAGTTATGAGTCTACCTCAGAGATTCTCTTGTGAAAAAAGGCCCACAAATTTTGAAAGTTTCTGAAAAACTCCTTTAAATAGTTGAAGGGTTTAATAGAGCTAAATACCTACTGAAACTCGACTTCCAAATGATGATTCAATGAGATAAAATGCAATGTGAAAGATGCAAAATACCCATAATTTTTCTCCCTGAGTAGATTTACCTGTCTATATCAAACCAACAAATTTTGGCTACTAGTCAGGGTTCTTGTCATATAATTTTAAAAACTCTGTGAAACAAAACTCCCCACAGTTCACAACAGAATTCAAATAATATGAATAATCCTAAGACATCCTTAGGAATACTATGCATAAAAGGATAGAATATATACATATAAAGAATTATTTATGAAAGGCAGGGCTTGCTTTAATATAACTGGATTTATTGGAAGCAATTGGGTCCTGTGTTAGTACAGAGCCCCACATGAAGAAAAATTTAAATTGTCTAAAAGGAAGTACTACCATCATTTAAAAACCTTCTAGAATGCCTGACAAAATATAGGCAATCTGATTTCGAACAAGTTTTAGTCGGAGCCACAAAGCTTGCGACTGATTTAGAAGTCACTCCAGAATTTCAGGAAACACATTTACAAAAATGAAAAAGGATATTTAACTATGAGTATGAACCAATAAGTAACTGGAAAGAAATGTTTGAAGTACATTGTTTTTTACAAATGCTGTATAAAGCTAGGTAAGTTAATTCGAGATGATTCCACAGAATTAACATTAGGAACATATATAGGTACTAGAAATTGGCCTGACACATGTAAAATAGATTCAGATTAATGACCAGATGAAGTCTATAAAATATGCAGACAAAGATAGCTATATGCTGGTCAAAGAAATGCAAGTATTAAAACCTATTGTTTCGGAAACCCTATAAAAATTCTACAATTGCTCTAAATGACAGGTACTGGCTTTTCAAATGCTTTCATATCTTTAGGAATAACAATTCATGTAACTGTAACAATGGGAAAAAGAAGCTTTTCAAGATTAAAATTCATTAAAACATACCTTAGTTCAACAATATCGTAGAAGAGACTCAACTGTCTTGCAATAGTGTCTATGGAGCCTGTAGAAACAAGGAAATTAAAATTTCAAAATTTAGAAATTATCTTGTTGATAAAAAAAATCTAGCAAATATTAATAAGCAAATAATTTTGTTCTGTAAATAAACTATATGTAGTCTACTTCATAGTTGTTATTTTCATATAAATGTACATAAATAAGGAAATATGACTCCCTCCTCTCCTAATTTTGATCTTTTATGCTTTACATTACTAAATGTTTATCATTTAATGTACCTATATCAGAATTTTGAAGGACTCCACCAAAATTTCTGAAATTTGGCCCCACAAGGACTAAGGCTGTCCTGATCAAAGGCCTCAATGACAAGAGCTCGAATGTCAAATTTTCCAGTGCAAAGCAATTAACTGATATATACTGTTACTTTAATATATTAAGTTGATGTAGAAATTACAAAATTTTTAAATATTAAAATGTAGAATTCACATAAAACCTTCAAATTCTTTATCAGGTTTCTATAAATTATGTTAAAGTTATATGTAAACTAAATGTCAAGAAAAAAGTTTAGTGAATAAGAAAGTTCAACTTGAAATGCAAATTTATACATATGACTGTAAAGGAAAGAAAAAATTGTTATATCATTGACTTCTATTCAGAAAATTTTTTTAAACAGTTTTCATAAAAGAACTTCTATAGACTGTTCAATGTATATTTCCCTCATGCAAAATGAAAACTTATTACCTAAATCTTTCAAGTTTTGGGCACAGTTATCTTTTACATAAATGGTTTAATACAATCCTGAAAAACATTTAAAAAAAAAAAATTTTGCCCATCAAGAAATATAATTCATTTCATGCAAATTCCATCACAGCATAATTGTAAACAAATTTCTAGAGGTTGACAGGTGGTTTTAAATATCAAGTTATACAACACATACTGAGGAAAATAGTGCATCAGAATTTTCAAAACTGTATTTACTTTAACTGTAGTCACTTTCTATTCAATGAATACTTTTTATCCCTTGGAGAGTCGTAGGGTAGGAAACATAAATACTAACACAACAAACATCAGTTTGACTAACACTGATCCAAGAACCAAAACCGAATATATTAAAAAAATATTCCAGACATGAACAGTGAGAATGTAGCTATAAATTTTGCCAATACAAAATCTTAAACAAGCATATTGTAATGAATGATGTATCTAAAATGATGAATATTTAGGAATATGAGGTTTAATGCTATAGCCTTTTTCTTTGTTGTAATGAAAGATGAGAATGAAAGTTATTTACTAAATCTTGTCAAGAAAAATTTTAACATCTGAATGAATACAGAAACAAATAACTTTTATAAAAAATTATTTCAATTGCAATTCTAAATAAAAAGCACTCTTATAGAAGAAGAATATGAGAAAGCAATGGCTAAACTGCAGATTGCTGCTCATGGTACCAACCTGTAAAACCTCACTAAGTTTAGTACCATTTCATCATTTACATGAAAAATTTAATCATTTAATAAGTTGTATCTAAATTTTTTGCATAAAATTAACAGTGTATATGGATTTTATTCTAATTTTAAAAAATTTAATGCATATAAATGATAGTTTCTTAAATTGAATAAGCTTTTGTTGTTAATTAATTTTGTACCCTTCCTTAAAATAGTTTTAATTTGTTCTTAGTTTTATAAACTGATTTTTATACTTTGTAAATATTTTAAATTCAAATTTTTTTTTTAAAAGTCACTAGTAATACTATTGTCATTGTTTTTTTTCATTCTTCTATATACAGTAAAAATTGTTTATAAGAACACTGGTTATAAAAACATATCGCTTAAAAGAATGGAATTATTAGTTCCTGGCCAATTCTTATGTGTAATGATGGATACAAAATCTGGTTATAATAACATCGTTAATAAGAACATATTGCTTTTAGTGACTTAAAATTAATTGGTTTCTGGAAAAACAAATCGCTTATAAGGACATGTTAATTGTGAATGTCCGGGAAGTAGCAGCACGTTCTTCAACCATTTTATCTCTTTTTTTTTTTACCTAAAAAACCCCAACTTTCATGAACTAATTCGGCTGTGGTCAGCCCTCATAAAGTAGGGGTTGTTTGAAAATGCGTGCCTCTAGAAAACCGCCAACAAAACAAAGCTTGCCATGAAAAGTGGGCCAACATCCATACCCATAGTGACTGGGACATAATGAGTGGAAATGCTGACCCCGAAAAGCCAGTCTCCTAAAACCTCCACCCACCAGTGAGTCTGACAAGAAAAATTTATGAGGTCCGGAACCAACCCAGACAGAAGCAGAAATTCCAGACCGGTAGCGAAAAGAAAGAGTGCAGGCATTTACAACCCTTTCAAATTCTACAGCCGACAAAAGTCATCACAACAATTACATGTACAGCACATCTGGCGGCTCACGTGCGTCCTCTATCTGTGTGCAAAAATGGTTTGTCACAGTTGTTCAAAGAGTGAAGTACATATTCAATGAATGGTGAGTGAAAAACATAAAACATTGAAGGTTGAGGAAAAAATTCATATAATTTCCAGATTAGAAAATGGTGAAAAAAATAGAGTATTAGCCAACAAATGAAAGCTGAGTCATTCCACGATTTCAAATATTTTTAAGAATAGAGAAAAATTAAAAGGATTTGAAAAAGATCAGACTAAAATTAAGGAACTTCGAAAAAGTCAACATGCTGACATAGAAGACCTTTTGTAATGGTTAAAGATTCAAAGGAGTGCCAACATTCACCTAAGCGGACCGATTTTGCAAGCGAAAGTAAACGAATTTGCGAAGGTCTTAAAAAAAAATATGATTTTGTTTGTTTAACATTGTGGATCCAGAGATTTCGGGAGAGGCATTCCATTGTGTTTGGGAGAATCAATGGAGAAACGAAGGCCGTACCACCAGGAGTTTCTGATAACTGGTTCAAAACTGTTTGGACTACGGTAAGAGAAGGTTATGAAGACTTTGAAATCTTCAATGCTGATGAAACTGGCCTATTTTATAGGATGACCCCTTATGGGACATTGCATTTCAAACACGAAAACTGCAGTGGTAGTAAGCTTTCAAAAGAAAGGATAACAGTTATGGTTGCTGCAAATTTAACTTGAACTGAAAAATTGAAGCTTTTAGTGATCGGGAAATACAAAAAACCAACAGCATTTAAAAATATAAAATTGCTGCCAGTTGATTATCATTCGAGGCCTAAAGCTTGGTTGACAGGAGAAATCTTTGAAAACTGGTTACGGAAGTGGGAGCAAGAACTTATTAAACAAAAAAAGAGAATTATTCTTATTCTGGACAATTCCCCAGGAGACCTTGAACCGAAGGGTGGGTGGACAATTCCCCAGCCCACCCTTCGGTTCAAGGTCTTCATGCCATTAACATAACTTTTCTTCCTCCTAACACAACCTCCGTATTACAGCCTATGGACCAAGGAGTCATTAAGTCCTTAAAAGTTCATTTCAGGAAGAACTTGATTCTACAGATCATCGACGATATTGAAAATAAGAAAGAACCGAAGATTTCAGTATTAAACGCAATCATCTTGCTAGGCGTGGAAGAATGTTAAACATTTAATGATTTTGAATTGTTTCCGGTATGCTGGTTTACTTAGGAGTGAAAATCCTCCCATTTTTCAAACTCAAGACGCTAGAGATGAAACGCTTCAAGTGTGGGCTCGAGATTTGCAAATTGAACAAGATTCACTTCATGAATATGAAGACATTTATTTGGATCTTGCAGCTCATGGGAATATAATGGATGAAGTTCTTGTTGCAGGAGTAAATGCAGAGATTTCTGGCAGAGATGATGATATTGATGACAGTAGCAGTTCAGAAGATCATTTGAATGAGTTTTCTTTCCCGAGTTTAAAAGAAATGTTTTCACCTATCAGTACTGTTAAAAAATTTTTCGCTTGCAATGACGATTTTGTGAAGGATCCGATAAAAAAAAAGCTGTCAATGAACTTGTTGCGATAACCGAGAATTCTTTTTAGTTAAAAAAAAAAACTAAACAAACAAATATTACTGACTTTTTTTCAGCAAATCAATAAACATATTAAAAAAAAATATTGCATTATGTATGTACATTCATAACAGATACATAATTTTATTCATTTTTCCTTTTAACATTTTTAGAACTATGTATTTGAAAAAGTTTAAAAAAAAACATGTTTAGATTAAAATAAGCAGTGTGTTTTTCCCTGATTGAACTTGAACCTTTTAACCCTTTTTTGAGTGTCATGTTTTTGGTGTAAATAGAAATTATATGACAATGAATTTTGTATTTCCAGCAGCTTTAAGTTATCTATCGGATATAAAAACTATCGGTTATAACAACCAGTTTTTAAAGTCCCCTGGATGTTCTTATAAATGATTTGTACTGTATGTTGAAATTATCTTGCTACAAACTTTTAATTTTATATACATCAATTATTTTTTCACTATTTTTGTATTTTTATACAGCTTTTTCTTGAAGTATTTACATATTTAATTTCTAGTTTTTAAAATTTTTCAAACAAAAAACTATTGAAATTTGAATATAATGATTCCCTCCAACATTTTCTATAACCAATTGATATATTTTGGACACTTTGCAAATATTTAAGCTGTTTTAATTATTTATTCCTGATAAATGCTGTATTCAATATTTCTTTCTTTATATATTATGTGGTTCTTTATTAGCTACTTATTGATGAATTTTCATACAAAGTGTTGATTGTCAGGCTAAAAGTTTTAAAACATTGTGAAATGGTATTTTCCTAAATTTCTCAGTAGGAAAACTCCTCTTAGTGGAGTTTGACACCTTCTCGCCAAACGACACAGGATATATATTTTATCTTTTACCGTGATTATTAACAATTCAAAATCATTTGTATAACTCATAACCAGCAAAGTCGCTAAATACATTATGTATCACATATTTACCATAGCTTTTATATATTTTATCTGCATTCTACATTTCTTAATGAATAAATGCATATTTTCAAAATAACTATGTGATGTGGTTAATTAATTATGATTTTTTTCTTTTGCTAGTACTCGAATTTGGGTACATTAGTTAAAATGCTGGTAGGTATAAAAATTTTCCATTTTACAATTTTCTCTGTTAATAAAAACTAAACATAACAGTAGAGCAAGAATTTTCCTAATAAGTAAATTTTAAATTTTTTCTTTCTTAAGTTATACTTTTTAGGGTTTTCAGCCCGCGTTATCACTTACCACACTTCCCCCTATATCATTTTCAACATCTTAACAAAACAGTTCTGTCATACAATACAGAAAAAAATACCTGCAAATTAAACTTACTTAAATAGCTGTTTATTTTTCCAGCATCATGTGTAGTGTAATTTTAGTCCGTGATCCATCCGAAAAGCTGCGAAAGTTTGTCGTCAAGGGCACCACTATTTACATTCGAATAGTATAGTATGATTATGGAAATTTGAATGCAATAAGCACCATAAACCACACGTTCGGTTTAAGAGATACCGTTGCCATCAATCCGAGAAATAACGAAAATCAGTTTCCTGTGATTTATCACTGTTATCTGAAATCAAGTCAAAGTTATGTGGTTGATAGAGTAATTGCACAGGATTGTGACGTCATTTTCAACGTTCGAGATCAGAACTAACTGTTCCCATAGCGGAAATTTTCAATGATTTTTTACTTCATAGCCAATATTTTTTAACCCATGAAACCTCATTAAATGTATACCGAAGAACGTGAACTTAATTTAAAAAATACTATTAACCTTGTTCTAAACGCAATATTTAAAGAAAATTGAAAGGTTTCTTTGGAAATTTGCTATTTTACGCTTTGTGCACAAACATTTGGCACAGAGTTGGCTGTTTTCTGGCAAGTACGAATGCTTTAGTACACTTTATGGTGCATATACATTGGTACAGAGTTCTCTGCCTGCAGATCCCCGACTCCTGTCATCACATTAGTCACGGTAACATTAGACACGGTATTTAGAACCACCCCCATTCCAATGAACACGTGTCTTCCAGATATTCCCCCATTTAGAACCACCCCATTCAAGCCCACAAGGTCCCTCGTGTTTCTTTATCTAGTGTCCCCCGCCCCCACTGTCACCATTTGACCCCCGGGACCTCGGGTTCTCCTTTGATGCTATGTATCGGACCGCCAGAGGAGGAGATCCACGCATATACAGAGTACAGAGAGGAACATAAATCACTGGCAGATGCAGAGAACTCTGTACCAATCTGTATGCGCTATAAAATTTTTCCCTGTTTTGGCGATCTATATCTCGCTAAGGCAATGTGACAGGAGGAAGCTATAATTTTGATGCGTTAAATATATTTCTGGCTTAGAATTTTCCCTTCGGGAATATCGAAAGCATTTCGTTTCAATGATGTACTTATTTCTTTAGTGCAATGTATATCTAGAAATATTATTTAACAACCAAGTATTTCTTTCAAAAGTGTTTTACATTTCCACAAAAGGTGAATACAATTTGTCGGAAACACAAGTCTCCGTAATATACAAAACTTTTTAGTTGCACTTCAACCAGTATGACATTTTTCGGCACACTGGAAAATTTTTACTTCTTTTCGGGCTCAACTCACAGAGGGGAAATTTTTACTGTCGTTGTGGGAGTAGCGGTTAAAAGAATGTCCGATGCAAGGTGAGTGCACAGCAAGCATTTGTGACACCAGTAATGAAAAATTGATCGGTGAAGAAAAGATATCGTGCCCCGGACGCCATTTATGCTCGGTAGTCCACTGATTCATAACAAATTTGCTGTCTTGCAGTCGATTAATTTGATCAAAGCTCCAAATCAGAAATTGCCAGAACTTATTTCTCATCTAACTGAAAGTTACGACGAATTTTCTAAGGACGAGGTTTTGCCAGAAATAAAAAGACTAAGACGTCGTATGCAAGCTTCAAATATTAATACAGAGGAAGTAAAAATAATGGTCAGCTCTTCAAGTTTTTCAGTCCATTGTTGGTAGTTCGTTTTTCATTGGACTTTAAAGAGTCTGCACCAAACTTATGTTTAGCACTAAAGTTGTTTTTGACGATTTGAATTTCCATCGCAACTTGTGAAAGAATATTTTCAAAGCTGAAAATTATCAAAACTATTTGTCTCATGGATATTACTCAATAGTGAGCTAAATCAGGCTAAATGGGCTAGCAATGTTATCCATGGAAAACTAGTTGGCTATGAAAATAAACTTCCGTGAGACAATTAGACTATTTTCTGATTCAAAAGTAAGAAAGAGAAAATTTTAAAAGGAGGATTTTACCTATTCAGAATTAATACAGAAATTTAATTGTCTTAGTTTTGTCTTCACATGATATATATATATATATATATATATATATTATTTTTCTTCCAAAAAATCTTCTACTGTATTCACTTCAACACGAAAAGTTTTTGACGTATTCCCATTCTATTTTTTTCATACTGATACTGTAAATGTATATTGCCTTGTTAAAAGTAAAAATTTTTTAAGTTGAATTACCAATAAAGTTAGTGTAGATCAAAGTGAAATATTTCTTTGCTTTTCCTTGAAGCTACCGTAATATTATATGTAAGTATTGGATCCAAAACGGATCCTCTTTTTTATGTGAATTTTGTCTTTAACTATTATTGCTTTAAGTAATAAAACGGCCAAGCATTTTATATTCCACCTTGGCTAGATGAAAAACTCATACAGCAAAAACCAGTGCGGTACGACTGATTTTAATCTTGTATAAACTATAAGTTAACGAGCTCATGGCTAAGGTGGTTAGAACGCTGGTTTCGGAGCTGTGCCGTGCGGAACGTAGGTGGATCGATTGCTTGAACCCGGTCCTTGTCGTAAGACTTTTTTTTTCAGTTTAACACTTAGGCCGTCCGCACACGGAGCAACTCAAAAGAAACTGATAACCGACTCCAATCACAAACCAGTCCGTGATGAGTCGTAACCCATGTAATTGAATGGAGCCACGCACACGGCGCAACTGGTTACAAACCCGTCAGCAACGCGTTTGTAATCAGTCGCAGTCAACTCAACGTGTCGAGTCGCTAGCAACTTCAGTCGCCAGTTTCTCTTGCGTTGTGCGTGTTACTACACAATCTATGTTACAGCTGCTCTTTTGGCAAGCTGCCAAATGACGTACACGAGTCACGTGACTTCTGCCTAGCGATGGAATTAAATTCTAACGTTTTTTGTTGTATGGAATATGCGCGCCCATATATACAGTCCATTTTTAAATTATTGATCAAAGACAATCTATTGTGACGATTTTTTAAAATAAATTAATTTCTGATAATAATTTAACTAAAAATGACGCCCGGAATAATGATGTTCTTCCTTCCATGACAGGTCGCAAACTATTGATTTGAATCACTTTTGAGTCGGCCCGTGTGCGGAGCCGCATCACTAACGAGTTTGCAACTGATAAGCAATTTCAGTCGCTAACCAGTTGAGTTTCCTTTGAGTCGCTCCGTGTGCGGACGGCCTTAAACAGTAATGATCATTTCTCACCTTGTACTGCACGAGTTCGCTCCCTTATTATGTCTATTCTTTCTCTGCGCAGGTCAATAGCCTGTGGAAACGGTCTGATAAAGGCAATGAAAGGCTAGCTGTCATTAAAAAAAAAGTTAAAAATTGCCAGTTTTTAGGTTGGCGGGGGGCTCAAAAATAAATCCGCCCCGGTCCCCAAATAGTCTAGGTACGCCACTGCTCGGGGAACGATGTTTTCTTTCCAATGTTTGTTTATCTACCGTTTGGAGTTTAACATTAAGTGTATCAGATTACTTATAATTTGCCTGAAGTTATTATGTATATTTCAAATTAATAAATAGCTGCAGTTATATATCTGTTTTTAAAGATTCGTGATAATCTTATTCAATTAAAAATTCATGCTCTTCATAATTCCTGTGTGGATTAATATGGCTGTTTAAGAACTGTAAGAAACTTTCAACAGAATATGGAAGTCAGTTGTAACAATGCACAATATATCAAAAACATGAAGTATTTCTTTTGCTCAAGCAAGGAAGTTGTGTATTTTAAGGATTATTTTTTCATGTAGTTTTTTTAAATCTTATGTTTATATTTGCTAATGTTTACTATCCTAAATTTTCAGATGTTACTTAATGTATGTCTTGATTTTAAACATAAGGATGATAAAGACTGATTACACATAATTTACAGTATGCTGTTTTGCATATGGACATAATCTTATATATAAATATCTTTTTTAAGTTTATAATTGATAAGGAATGTCGGAAAAAGTTAAAATTTGATTGTATAATAGATGCTAATAGAAATGCTAATAGATGTAATAGCTGTGCTAATAGATGTAAAAATATAAAATGTTTAATTACCTTTTTGTGTTGTTGATCCTTTTGTATGTTAAAGTTACTTAAAATGTCTGAAAACTTTTATCAGTATAAATGATTATGATGTAAATATGCTATAGATGTAATGTTTGAAATTGTAATCATTATTTTCTTCCCATATTGTTGTATTGATTGCATTTTTAAGCTTCTTCACCCTGATACTTGTCGGTGTATGTTTATGTGAAAAACATCCGAGGTATAAAATTCATGAAAGGACTTGGTTGAAAATTTATCTATTCTGCTAGTTGGGTGTAAACTTAACAAACAGAAGTGAATAATTTTCGGTCTTGAGTTTTAATCTTGCTAGCAATTTCATAAATTCCATGAAGAAAGAAAGCTGTAGGAAGAAACGCTTTAAGAGTTACTGTATGATGTTAATGTAAATAGATTATACCATGCGAAAAGTTTTAAGAAACTTGTGTGTTAAAATATGAACATTCTTAACAGAGATTATAGTAAAAATTATGTGCTTTATTTTGCTTTTCTATTGTTATTTAACCAATCAATGTCAAGTTATAGCAGAATAAAATATTCCCGTGTGACTTTCCTTTCAATAAGACAAGCTTTCGTTGATTTGCCCTTTAAAATTTTATCTAGTAAAAGCTTACAAATAACACTGTACAACACGAAAAATGTCCTTCAGATGAAAATGTATTTCTAGTATATTTTTGGCTGAAAATAACGAATCTCTAATTATTTTTTGTTTACCAAGCACCATTTTCCCCAAAATCCCCATTTTAGCAATGGAAATCTATACTGTAGTGGCAAGCAAGCTTTGTCCCGGAAAAACAACTTAGGATCTCTTCACATAGGAGTCCGGTAGTGGAAGCGTAACAGGAAAGATGTCGCTGAGACGGAAATAAACCAATCATAGGCGTTAAAAATTTCGTTGCTAATCATTTGGAGGTTTGTCATTGGTTAAATATATTTCAATACTTTAACGCTTCCGCTACCGGACACCTATGTAAACAGGCCCTTACAGGCAAAGGAAAGGCGCTCTCATTAACAGTGGGACCGTCGCCAACTTGGCGACCATTTGGATAATATTGGCGACTTTAGCGGCATTTTTGGCGACAAAAGCCTTATCTACCTTCCCGAAGTTTCTAGGCTCTAGCTGAAATAGGAAGCGAGATATGTGAGAATTGACTACAGGATTGGCGACTTTTTTTTCGAGGGCATTTTCTCTCTGCTCAAAACCGATATAAAGGACACGCCGACTGACTGAGAGCACTTCTGAGAGATCAGAGAGTTTTTGTTCAGATGTTTGCTCCCACTATCTTATGTTGCTGGTTGGAAAATTCTATTGACTTTAAGTGTGAAGTGTACAAGTGTTTTAAAGACAAGATTTTATATTACGTTCAGTGCATTATGTCTCGTCAGCGTAAAAATAAGCTGGACTTATTTTTTATGCGTGTGACGAACTTACACCGAAGACTCAACAATGTAGCTTGTCACCATTAGTTAGAAAGGCTTATGGACTGTACTTTGGATGTAGAGTTGGGGACCAGGATAAGTCCTGGGTTCACATATATGCTGCAATTCATGTTCCAGGAATCTAAGAAACTGGTTACAAAGAAAACGTAGGAGATTGAAATTTGCAGCACCTATGGTTTGGCGTGAACCGACCAGTCACGTAACGGATTGTTACCTTTGTTTGACAGCTGTCAAGGGGTTCTCTTCGAAATCCAAACATTGTATTCAGTATCCAAACTTACACTCCGCTATGCAACCAGTTCCATATTCTGAAGATCTTCCTATACATACAGCTCCAGATAAACAGACTGTTGATTCAGAGGAAGACACCTCCGATGACCCAAACCATCAAGATCCTGACGTTCAACCATCTACATCTATGACATGTTCATATCATGAAATCACACAGGAAGAGCTTAATGATCTTGTACGGGAATTAAAACTCTCTCAAACAGACTCAGAATTACTGGGTTCTAGGCCTCAAAGTGGAAATCTGTTAGAGAAAGGAGTAAAAATAAGTTTATTTAGAAGACGACAAGGCCATTTTGTAGACAATTTTGCGGAGAAAGAAGGCATCGTATATTGCTGTGACGTGAATGGCCTATTTCAGGCATTGGGACATGAACATAATCCAGCAGAGTGCCGCCTGTTTATTGACTCATCCAAACGTTTTCTCAAAGCAGTGCTCCCCCATATAGGCAATGTTTGTCCGTCTGTTCATGTACACTGGTGTGCAAAACTTAAGCAACAATGTAAAAATTTAGCAGATAGCCATGAAATTGCAGAAAAGGAGGTCTGGAGATCAGTACAATGAACACGTAAGTCAGTAGAAATGTCATGGGTATGCAAATATCAGGAACGAAACGTCAGAGGCGACGTGAGCGTACGCAAAACGCGTTTCTATAATAATCTGGTAATTATTATAGAAAAAGTATATACACGTATTTCATGCTCGGAATTTTTTCTCAAAACTAAATCGTCTGCTACTTTTCAATGCCTCTTTCAGACTTTCTTAATTATAATATACATGTATTTTATGATTGTAATTCTTCCTCAAAACTAAATCATCTGCTATGTTTCAATGTCACTTCAGTTATATAAATCATCGCGTCAAGGATAAACACACGTGTTTCTAGCTAAGTGAACGTGTCCTGCAGTATATTTGAGTTTGAACAGGTAGCTTGGGATAGTTTCAATTCATGAAATGTATAGATAACACATTCATTGAAAATTAATGACTTTCCATCCTTATATTTTCCTTTTTAAAAAGAAAAATTCCGGCGTTGCCACGTACATGAAAATAATATATCAAATTCATTATTGCATGCGCCAATATATGAATAAATCACGTTTTTAATTCATGTCTATTTTTACAGAAATGTTATAATTTAACTGGCAACAATGAAATGTTACAATGGCTTTGAACAAAAATATCCGGAGAAATTTGGCGATTTTCAATATCCGTTGATACTTCTAACATAATTCGGGAATGGAACGTCGTAGCGGAATGAAAATAGTCTAGAACCATCGCGCAAGTTCAAGCAATAAGTTGATCAAGTTTCATCGGAATTGGATGAACGAGACGGCAGCGCATAAAATACAAACAAACAAACAAACAAACATTCATTTTTATATATAGAGATAACAAAAACAAGCAGTATCGCATTAAGTGACATTTCATAAAAACTTTTCCTGAATATAAACAGATGTAATGAGTTTTTTTTACTTCAATCACTTCGGCGTATCAAGTATCCCTCAAAGATCGTAGGCATGACCGATACCACATTGATAAATTTAAAAAAATTAAGTAATGTCATAAAACACTAAATTCCAAAGCATATTTATATGCGAAATCTCTCTAAACAGAGACAATCAAACCTGAGCGTGAATTACTTTCTCACCATGGTGGGACAAAAATATTTTTTTGCGCCAAAAACTCCCGTTTCATACGATAGTACACAGTTGATTGCATCCCTGTATGGATAGGCAGATACGTTTTTCATCTGTTCTAAAGCCATAAGCCTATACCTCATACCCTTCAGATGGAAGGGTTTTTCCTTTCAAATTACTCTCTCCGGAAAATCTTTTCTCTCATATAGTGCAATCTAAGGTTTCTCTTCGGAATGGGTAGAAAGACTCGTTTTTAAAGAATACTGCAAGGAAAATCTTTTCTCTCACACAGAGGATGGAAGATTTTTCTTCTGTGTAGGTAATAACATGTTTTTTAAATGATCGAGTTCAGAAAACCTTTTCTCACATATCGAGCGGATCAAAAGACTTTCCTCCATGTATAAGGAGATGCGTTTTCAAATACCCTTTCAATGAAAATCTTTTCTCACATACAGTGCATGCGAAAGGTTTCTCTCCCGTGTGGGTGCGGAGATGGTATTTTAAAGAACTCTGTCGGGAAAATCTTTTCCCACATACATTACAGGCGAAAGGTTTCTCTCCCGTGTGGATGCGGACATGTCTTTTTAAATGATATTGTCGAGAAAATCCTTTCTCACATACAGGACAAGTGAAAGATTTATCTACTGTGTTATTACAGACATGTGCATCTAAATGACCCTGTACAGAAAACCTTTTCTCACATACAGTGCAGACGAAAGGTTTCTCCCCCGTGTGCGTGCCGAGATGATATTTTAACGAATCATGGTGAGCAAATCTTTTCTCACATACAGTACATTCGAAAGGTTTCTCTCCCGTGTGGATGCGAAGATGTCTTTTTAAATCACCTTGTTCAGAAAAACTTTTCTTACATACAGTGCAAGCGAAAGGTTTCTCTCCTGTGTGCATGCGGAGATGCGTTTTCAAATTCCCTTCCATTGAAAATCTTTTCTCACATACAGTACATGCAAAAGGTTTCTCTCCCGTGTGAATGCGGAGATGTCTTTTTAAATGACTCTGATCAGGAAATGCTTTCCCACATACAGCGCAGGCAATAGGTTTCTCACCCGTGTGGATGCGGAGATGTCTTTTTAAATGACCCTGATAAGAAAATGTTTTCCCACATACAGTGCAGGTAAAAGGTTTCTCTCCCGTGTGGATGCGGATATGTCTTTTTAAATGATTCTGATCAGGAAATGCTTTCCCGCATTCAGTGCAGGCGAAAGGTTTATCTCCCGTGTGGATGCGGAGATGTGCTATTAAATAAATGTTTAGAGAAAATCTTTTCGCACATACAGTGCAGACGAAAGGTTTCTCCCCCGTGTGGATGCGGAGATGTCTTCTTAAATATTCGTTTCGAGAAAATGCTTTCCCACATACAGTGCAGGTGAAAGGTTTTTCCGTATGCGTATCATTAATATGGTACGAATGATGCGCATTTAAGGCGGCCAAATGTGAAAATTTTTCTTCACATAAATTACATTCGAAAATTTTTTCTTCAGTACGAGGGGGAATCTGTGCACTGGAACCTTTTACATTTGGACTAATGATACAAGTGTCACACGCAGTGCATTCCTCTTCGGCTTTACTAGGATTTTGCTCGCAGGAATGACATTCCTTGGACAGTCTATTTACGCTGGAAATACACGATATTTGCTGTTCTGGCATGCCAACGTTTGTTTACACGATGATTAAAAAACTGTAACTGCAGCAGTACGTTGACTTTATGAAATTTTGGACACCACAAAGATTTAAAATTCCCACCAACAATCTGCACCCAGAACCTGAAAAGAGAGGAGAAAGGAATTTGAATGGGATATATTAACACTGATCTATCACACTTTTTTTTAATTTTGCACATGAAATGAATCGCAAAATTGGAAAGTTTGTGCTACGAAATGAGATATCTGTAAACTAAGATGTTATAAATTACGTTCTGGATAAATTAAACTACTGAGCATTTTAAATTTATTGAAATTAGGGCACGAGGTTCCTTAAACATTCTTATTGTTTTGTCCTGGTAGATCATAAGGACGCGCAAAGATTTGATATGTTTCGGTTTGTAGGGATCTCCACTGTACGGATATCGGCCCGATCAATAACGTATAAGCAGTATTAATATTTTTTCCCTTTACATTCATTTTAATTATCCGTAATTAAAGATAATTTCATCAATTATTTAGTTTAATGCTCCAGGAAATTCCAAAGATTAGCATCTATTGGAAAAGCTCGGTTACCCTGAGATGAAAAAGTTTATAAATGTAATGAAATATATAAAATTATCACATGAAATAACAAAGAATATGTGGCTTATGGGTTTGTTTAGGCATATTTCTTTGGATTGTAGTTTGTTGGTTACAGATATTTTCCCCCACGCTCTCTCCATATTTTAATCTGAATGCTGGGTATATAATACATTAGAAATGATAATAGTATAAATTCTTCAAATTTCTTTATGTTCAACTACTGTACAATAGAGCGTTTATGTGATTCTTCACATTTCTAAACAGTTATCTGTGGACTTCTTGTAGTCTATGTGGGAAACGTCAGGAATATACGGCGGATAATTTATTTTCCGACCGATACCTTTTTATTAATGTATTACAAGATTTAACAGGGAATAAAAATTTTAAACAAAAGAAATCTACGCGGCTAACATGGGAAGCTTCTTAAAATTTCTTATAAAATCCATTTTAAATTTTCATATCTAGAAAAAACTTAATTCAGAACTGCTTAAAGAAGTTTTACCCCAGCTATCTCTCACACAATTTACATTTGTAAATTTTCTCCGGATTGTAATCAAACTATGCCAAATGTGGGATGCGACATCACACTCAACAGTCACATTCTGATTTGATATAGCTTGGTATTATAATAAAGAAACAGGATTTCCCAGCCTCAAAAGAAAAAGAAAAATTACACAAACATACAGATCAGTAGTTTTCAGTAGAAAAGTTATTTTTTGGCATTTCTATATTAAAAAATATTGGTGTATTCTAATTTTCTCATATTTTTCCTTTTTTACAATCAATTTTTTATAAAAATGTTATATTGGGATGTAGAGGTGGAGGCGAGTGTTTAAGTTCATGTTTTAATTAACGTTCAATTTTTCTAAAAAAAAAGTTGTTTTTTTCAATTTTGTAACTTTCAAAAACTTTTCAAACAATTTTTTTATACATCATGATTTTGGCACGTCTTTCTCATTTCTCATTAATTTTTCAAACTTTCTCTATTTTGCGGAATGGATATTTAAGGTTACAAAAGTTTCTAAATTAAAATTCATTCTTAATGATGCTCCTTCATACATTTCCATGGATAAAATGTCTTTAGTTTTTATAATATTATCAGTGGATGTAAGGCCAAAGAGCCCTTAAAAATTCTATGACTAAAGAGAAATGGTACAAATTTATGAAATTCTTTAGGATTGTGTGATTAGAACTGAAAATATATTTCCTATTCCGCTTTGCATACATCTACTCAGCGAGCTATATAAGCCCAAAGGTGACAACTATGTAATAAATGCACTAGAAATAAACAACCAACTATCTTAAGTAATTATTTTTCACTGTCAATACGTTGGTACGATTGTGGAACAAATTAACTTCTGTGTAGTGATATTTTCGAGGGATATGAGAACATAACCAAAATATCGATAGGTTACGGGATTACATTGTGACACATTGACACTGTTATAAAATAACCCACAAAGTCGACCCACCTCCTCCAGCCACTCGATGTTGCATTTTTCCGTCATCTAAAATGCCACTGGAGAGAGAGAAGTATTGACTATCTGGAAAAAACTACCCGAAAGATCTGAATATGCCGAAAGACGAATTTGCTCATCTTCTCAAATTACTGATGACTGCCCTGGGCACCCGAGATCTCTTTGATGTTAAAGATATAGATAAAGCTATCCAATATTTGTAATAAGTATGTATAATTGTGTATCAAGCTTATAGTAATCGCTTTACTGTCTAACTTTGTGTCAAGAAATTATTCCGCTTCGATTTCAAGGCGCAAACACAGATGTTACAAAGTAGCCCCACTCGGCGGGGCAACTTTGTGACACATTTTCACTTTCATATCTCAATGGTAATTAAAGATCCGGGTAAGAGCAATACGTTACTACGTAAGGAAAGGATGTACCAATGTTTTGCAATTGTTCGTTTTGGGTTGATTGTAAAACTGATCGGTTGGCACAGGAAAAAACTTAAAATCTGTCACAAAGTAACTCCATTTTACGGTATAAGTAAATTAAAAACAAAATCTGAAGTCACATAAAATAACCTATATGAAATTATAACTGTTTAGTTCATACACAAAAATGTTATGGTAATGTAAATATTTTATTGGTCTTTTACAAATTACATCCAATAAAACATTTTTCCTTTCCCATCTCCTTCCAAATTAAGGAAATTTCACACATTAGACATATTAATTAATTAAAATCATTAGAAGTAATACACTTGACAGGAATAAGAAAAGTTATTTTTCTATATTTTGTACAAATAAGCTCTGGTGAGGGTACTAGCAAAACATTTACAGCCTTTATTTCCAAAAATATATTTCCAATTCTGCTTTGCATACATCTACTCAGCGAGCTATATAAGAACAGAGGTGACTACTATGTAAAAAATGCACTATAAATAAATATGCATGCCCATAAAAATGTACACTGGGACTACAAATGTGAATTGGGGTCATATATTACTTTTCAACCTCGTTGTCGATATTATTAAAATAGTCATGCTATAAATCTAGGAAAATTAAGAGTTAGAATTATAAAAATGAAATTAGATAAATTAAGAATAATTCTAATTACAGTCTGATTACCTTAAGTTACCTTTATACTGGCTATTAAAATAATAAAACAATTGTGTGATTCAGAGAATATTGGGAAAACATTTTGTTCTTACAGGATAAGGTAATCTCATAACATTTTTCATTCTGTGTATCAAGTCAAATAATTTTAACACATCCACACAGACTAGAATTCTTTTGGTTAAAACTCTACAATACAGTTCAGTGCAATAGGAAATGAAGAATATTAAGCTATACCAATTATAACACTTTTTGGTTAGAGAAAATCATACCGACCACTTCATTAACAATGAGATAGAAAAGCAATTTTCAATATATATATTTCATGATAGAGTATGAAATATTTTATTCTGCAGTCATAAATGTATGCACTTCGCGTAACAGCCAAAGTTTAATACCATATGTACCAAAACAGAGATTTAGGAAACATATATGCATAGTATACAAAACAGTAATTCTCACAAGAATTAAATCTTTTAAAAGTACCGTAAGATGTGGTAATTTTGTGACTCATAGTAACTTTTTCCTATTTCGGATCTTGCGCCACACCCGTGATACCAGATAGACAAATAACAACGCCAAGAGCTTGTCTGACATACAGAGACACTCTGTGACCAGTGTCCGAAGCTTCTGCGTGACATTTGTTTCCGCTGGGTAATGTATTGTTCAAACCCGTTATCTAGATATTAACTCAAACTCGGAAACTTTGTGTGCTGAAGGTTAACACCTCATACAACCAACTACCACAAGCAATTATTTTTTATTGTCAATATGTTGGTTAGATTGTGGTGCAATATAACTTTTGTGTAGCGATATTTTCAAGGGATATGAGAACATAACCTAGATATCAAGAGGTAACGGGATTACATTGTGATACATTGACACTGTTACAAAATAACCCACAAAGTCGACCCACCTCCTCCAGCCGCTCGATGTTGCATTTTTCCGTCCACTAAAATGTCACTGGAGATAGAGAAAAGTATTGACTATCTGGAAAAAACTACCCAAAGGAGCAGAATCTGCCCTTCGGGTAATAAGACGAATTTCCCCATCTTCTCAAATTACTGATGGCTGCCCTGGGCAAACAAGGTCTCTTTGATGTCAAAGATATAGATAAAGCTATCCAAAATTTGTAATAAGCATGTATAATTGTGTATCAAGCTTATAGCAATCGTTTTACTGACTAACTTTGTGTCAAGAAATTTTTCCACTGGGATTTCAAGGTGAAAACACAGATGTCACGAAGTAGCCCCACTTGGCGGGGCAATTTTGAGACACATTTTAACTTTGATATCTTAATGGTAATTAAAGATCTAGGTAAGAGCAATACATTACTACGTAACGAAATGATGTACCAATGTTTTGAAATTGTTCGTTTTGGGATGATTTTAATACTGATCGGCTGGCACACGAAAAAACACAAAATCTGTCACAAAGTAACCACATCTTACGGTATACGTAAATTAAAAACAAAATCTGCAGTCACATAAAATAACCTACATGAAATTAAAACTGTTTAGTTCATACACAAAAATGTTATGGTAATGTAAATATTTTATTAGTCACAAATTACTTCGCAAATTATTTCACAAATTATTTAATTAGTTTACAAATTTCTTCCAATAACATATTTTTCCTTTCCCATCTCCTCCCAAATTAAGGAAATTTCACACATTATATGTCATAAAAAATTAAAATCATTAGAAGTAATACACTTGACAGGAATAAGAAAAAGTTATTTTTCTATATTTTGTACATAAGTTCTGGTGAGGGTACTAGCAAAACATTTATTGCCTTTATTTCCAGTAAATGTGACAAAAAGGAAAAGATATTAACTAACAGACGAGTTATTGTTACTGTCAAAATACATTGTTCGACAAAATTCTTTTATACAAATCTCATTGAAGTATCAAATATTTACACTGGTATAAGGCAGTTAAAAATAATGAATTGTTCAGCTTACACGAAAATGCAAAAAATCAGGAAACTTAAGATATCTGGGGTATAGGATTTGGATTAGGAGCATATGGAACTTTTGTAATATAACTAACCATTTCTTGAGGCAGAGAGTTAAAATATGTAATATTGGTGATTGCACTACAGAGTACAAGAGAGACAGAATTTAAAGTAATCTTATTTAAATTTCATTAACTTTGTGTTCAAACTTCATGTTTTCATTAAAAGATTTTCATAAAATTCAGACCCACTTTCAGGTCTTTCAACAAAATCACTACTTATAAATAGATCAGATATAAAAGTAATAAAATCAGAAATGTGGAGGTTAGGAAATAAAGTTTTTTTCAGGTTATACATTTGTTGCTTATTCTTGTAACAAGTTAAGAGTCTACCTCAGAGATTCTCTTGTGAAAAAAGGCCCACAAATTTTGAAAGTTTCTGAAAAACTCCTTTAAATACTTGAAGGGTTTAATAGAGTTAAATACCTACTGAAACTTGACTACCAAATGATGATTCAATGAGATAGAATGCAATGTGAAAGATGCAAAATACCCACAATTTTTCTACCCTGAGTAGATTTACCTGTCTATATCAAACCAACAAATTTTGGCTACTAGTCAGGGTTCTTGTCATAAATTTTAAAAAGTATGTGAAATAAAACTCAACACAGTTCACCGTAGAATTAAAATAAAATGAATAATCCTAAGTCAACCTTAGAAATACTATGCATAAAAGGATAGAAAATATATAAAGAAAATATGAAAAGCAGGGCTTACTTTAATATAACTGGATTTATTGAAAGCAATTGGGTCCTGTGTTAGTACACAGCCCCACATGAAGAAAAATTTAAATTGTTTGAAAGGAAGTACTGCCATCATTTAAAAACCTTCTAGAATGCCTGACAAAATATAGGCACTCTGATTGCAAGCAAGTTTTAGTCGGAGGCACAGAGCTTGCGACTGATTTAGAAGTCACTCCAGAATTTCAGGAAACACATGTACAAAAATGAAAAAGGATATTTAACTATGAGTATGAACCAATAAGTAACTGGAAAGAAATGTTTGAAGTGCATTGTTTTTTACAAATACTGTATAAAGCTAGGTAAGTTAATTCGAGATGATTCCACAGGATGAACATCAGGAACATGTATAGGTACTAGAAATTGGCCTGATACATGTAAAAATGATTCAGATTAATGACCAGATGAAGTCTATAAAACATGTAGATGAAGATAGCTATATGCTGGTCAAAGAAATGTAAGTATTAAAACCTATTGTTTCGGAAACCCTATGCAAATTCTACAATTGCTATAAATGACAGCTACTGGCTTTTCAAATGCTTTTATGTCTTTAAGGATATTTTTAACAATTCATGTAACTGTAACACTGGGAAAAAGAAGTTTTTCAAGATTAAAATTAATTAAAACATACCTTAGTTCAAGAATATCGTAGAAGAGAATCAACTGTCTTGCAATAGTGTCTATTGAGCCTGTAGAAACAAAGAAATTAAAATTTCAAAATTTAGAAATGATCTTGTCGATAAAAAAAAATCTAGCAAATATTAATAAGTAAATAATTTTGTTCTGTAAATAAAATATATGTAGTCTACTTGTTAGTTATTATTTTCTTATAAATGTACATAAAAAAGGAAATATGACCCCCCCATCCCTCCAAATTTTTGCCTTTTATGCTTCACATTAAATATTTATCATTTAATGTACCTATATCAGAATTTTGAAGGACCAAAGTGAAATTTCTGAAATTTGGCTCCACAAGGACTAAGGCTGGCCTTGATCAAAGGCCTGAATGACAAGAACTCAGATGTCAAATTTTCCATTGCAAGGTAATTAAGTGCTATACTCTGTTACTTTAATATATTAAGTTGATATAGAAGTTTCCAAATTTTTAAATATTTTAACATAGAATTCACATAATATCTTAAAATTCTTTATTATGAGGTTTCTATAAATTACGTTGAAAACAAAGTTATATGTAAACTAACTGTCAAGAATAATGGTAGTGAGTAAGAAAGTTCAACATGAAATGCAAAGTTATGTATATATGAATGCAAAGGAAAGAAAAAACTGGCAAATTATTCCCTTCTATTCAGAAAATTTTTTCAAACAGTTTTCATAAAATAACTTCTACAGACTGTTCATGTATATTTTCCTCATGCAAAATGAAAACTTATCACCTAAAATGTTTAAGTTTTGGGCACAGTTATCTTTTACGTAAATGGTTTAATATAATCCTGAAATACATCCTTAAAAAAAATTTTGCCCATCAAGAAATATAATTCATTTCATGCATATTCCATCACAGCATAATTATACAACACATTTCTAGAGGTTGAAATGTAGTTTTAAAAATCAAGTTATACAACATATACTGAGGAAAATAGAGCACCAGAATTTTCAAAACTGTACTTATTTTAACTGTAGTTACTTTCTATTCAATGAATATTTTTTATCCCTAGGAGAGTGGTAGGGTAGGAAACATAAATACTAACACAACAAGCATCAATTTCACTAACACTAATCTTAAGAACCAAAACTGAATATATTAAAAAAAACATTCCAGATATGAACGGCAAGAATGTAGTTATAAATTTTGGCAATACAAAATAAATATTTATACATATATAATATACTAATAATTGTGTAGAGGTTTGATATGTTAAATAATTTAATTTTCATTAAAAAAAATTTCAATTTTAAATATCAAGTATTACTTTTAATCATCCCCTTAAAAATACATTCATTTAAAACCTTTAACAAGCATATTATAATGAATGATGTATCTAAAATGATGAATATTTAGGAATGTGGGGTTTAATGCTATTGTCATTATCTTTGTTGTAATGAAAGATGAGAATGAAAGTTATTTACTAAATCTTGTCAAGAAAAATTTTAACACATTAATGAATACAGAAACAAATAACTTTTATAAAAAATGATTCCAAATGTAATTCTAAATAAAAAGCACTCTTATAGAAGAATGATATGAGACAGCAATGGCTAAACTGCTGATTGCTGTTCATGGTACCAAGCTGTAAAACCTCACTAAATTTAGTGCCAGTTCATCATTCATATGAAAAATTTAATCATTTAATGAGTTGTATCTAAATTTTTTGCATGAAATTAACAGTGTATATGGATTTTATTCCAATTTCAAAAGAATTTAAGGCACATAAATGATAGTTTCTTAAATTGAATAAGCTTTTGTTTTAGTTAATTTTGTTCTTAGTTTTATAAATTGATTTTTATACATATAAATTGTAAATATTTTAAATTTAAGTTTCTGTTCTAAAATGTCAGTAGTAATACTATTTTCATTATTTTTTCTCATCTTTCTATATACGTTGAAATTATCTTGTTAGTTATAACTTTTAATTTTACGTACTTCATTTATTTTTTTCACTATTTTTGTATTTTTATACAGCTTTTTCTTGAAGTATTTACAAGTGCATTTTCTAGATTTTATAATTTTTAAAACAAAATAAAATTCTTGTATTTTGAATATAATGTTTCTCTCCAACATTTTCTATATCCAATTGATATATTTGGACACTTTACAAATATTTAAGCTGTTTCAATTATTTATTCCTGATAAATACTGTATTCAATATTCCTTTCTTAATATATTATATGGTTCTTTATTAGCTACTTATTGTTGAATTTTCATACAAAGTGTTGATTGACAGGTTAGAAGTTTTAAAATATTGTACAATGATATTTTCCTCAATTTCTCACTAAGAGAACTCCACTTGGTATAGTTTGACCCCTTTTAGCCAAACAGCACAGGATATGGAACTCTACCCCATATATTTTACCTTTTACTGTGATTATTAACAGGTCAAATATTTTGTATAACTCATAACCAGCAAAGTTGCTAAATACATTATGTCTCACATATATACTTATAAATTTAGGATAAAAATTGTAAATAAAATTAATAGATTGGCAACTTTTACCAATCTTTTAAAATCGTGGAATGTATATTTTAATAGCATGCCGAAATCTACCAAAAAGCATTAATCTACTCATTTGTTGAAAACAACAAACCATGCCTAAACATACAGTTTTTAACAGTTTAATAGTTATACAAAATGTATTAAAATTAAACTGCAATCATAAAAAAAAAGTAGCATAAAATGTAGAATTCATATAGGGTAGAGTAGGGTAAGTGAGAATGCAAAATCATATATTTCCACTTTGTATCTAAATAAAATTTTAACAACTTGTATTTCTATAGAAATTTGCATACATACTTTTTATTATGTTCTAGATTTATGGTTTTATTTTAAAAATATCTATTCACAAATTTTTATGCCAAAATATTTAAAGTATTTGTATTTTGCTTTCTCACTTGCCTCCACACTTGGGGCAAGTGAGAACAGGGATCCCAATAAATCATAGTAACTTATAGCAAAATAAGTAGGGCAAGGGAAAGAATAGATATTTCATGCTGAAAAAAAGACTTTATTTTTATACATTCTTTCGTTGTGAAGGTATTTGTTGTTCAAGTTAGCAGTGTCAGGACTGTCCGAATATTAACAAAAAATATATATATTTGTATATATTTGTTTTAGAGTAACTAATGTATGTTAAAAGTTCAAAACAAAAAATTATTTTTCTCTCTAGGCTATTAATTCAATTTACTATTTATTTATGTCTTCTACCCTACTCGATGGGTTTTTTTTCTCTTTAGTTAACTGAATATTATAAGAAATGAAAACTTCTATTAAAAGTTTAAAACAAAATAACATCTTTTTCACTAGTTTACTACTTAAATTTTTTGTTTATTTACATGTTCTACACAACTTGATGCTTTTATCCTTTGCCTAGGCTCTACCGAATATTGTAGGACCAATAAGAAACAGAAAAAAAAAGTTCACCATGCCTTACAGGAACCCTAATAAGTCATCATCTAGTATATTAGAGAAATCATTGAGAACAGACCACACAAAACAAGTTGATTTTCTTTCATTTTTGTTCCTTTTTCTGGTAAATTTCACTGTTCTAATTTGCTCTGGAACAAAATTTTTATGGGGCAAGAGAAAACCCTACAGTACTGAAGTAATATTGCATAAAAGTAGCTTTTATAAATTTTATCTAAATTCTTCATTTCTTAAAGAGCAAATGGATATTTTCAAAATAACTCTATGTGATGTGGTTAATTAATTATGATTTTTGTCTTTTGCTAGTAATCGAACTTGGATACATTAGTTAAAATGCAAGGGTTTGTTTGGTATAAAAATTTTCCATTTTACAATTTTCTCTGTAAATAAAAACTAAACATAACAGTAGAGCAAGAATTTTGCTACAAAGTACATTTGAAATTTTTTTGGAACAGATTTAGTATATGCAACGGACCATCGCCAATTTGGCGCCAAAATCCTGATCGGAGACCTGCTAGGCTTAAACTGCGAAATGTAAACACTAAATTGGAAAACAAAGTTACTGCTGGCTCTATGAAACTCGTTTCGTTGCGTACACTACATCTGTACCATTTTTTTTCTTAAGTTATACTTTTAGGGTTTTCACCCCGCGTTCTCACTTACCACACTTCACCCTATATCATTTCAACATCTTAACAAAACAGTTTTGTCATACAATACAGAAAAAAAATACCTGTAAATTAAACTTACTTGAATAGCTGTTTATTTTTCAGAATCATGTGTAGTGTTATTTTAGTCCGTGATCCATCCGAAAAGCTGCGAAAGTTTGACGTCAAGGGCACCACTATTTACATGTTAATAGTATGACTATTGAGATTTAAATGCAATGAGCAACATAAATCACGCATTTAAGAGTTACCGTTGCCATTGATCCTAGAAATAACAAAAATCAGTTTCCTGTGATTAATCACTGTTATCTGCTACCAAGTCAGAGTCATGTGGTTGATAATGCTACAGGATTGTGACGTCATTTTCAACGTTTTAGATCAGAACAAACTGTTCCCAATAGAGGAAATTTTCAATGATTTTTTACTTCAAAGCCAATATAGTTTAACCCGTGATACCTCTTTAAATGTATACCAAGGAATGTCAATTTAATTTAAAAAATATTATTAACCTTGTTCCAAACGCAATATTTAAAGAAAATTGAAAGTTTTTTTTTTGGAAATCGGCTGTTTTCGTTTTGTGCACAAACATTTGGGACAGAGTTGGCTGTTTGCCGGCAAGTGCGAATGCTTTAGTACATCTCAAATTTACCCCTGTTTTGGCGATCAATATCTCGCTAAGGCAATGTGACAGGAGAAAGCTATAATTTTTATGGGTTAAATATATTTCTGCCATAGAATTTTCCCTTCGCGAATATCATCAAAGATCAAAATCTATGCAATTATACTTCTTGATCTTTCTAGAAGATTTAGCCATGATGTCAGAAATATGATTATATTCCTATGCACTAGTATACATCAGATTGCAAGGCAATCTAAAGTAATTATGTTTTGTGTATAAAATTCACTTTTCTATTTTGTGTTTATAATTAATTTATCAATATACTGTAATTCTTTGTAGACAAGAGTAAGGGCCTGTTCACATAGGAGTCCGTTGCGTCGCGTTAAGGAAAAGATGACGTTGAGATGAAAATAAGCCAATCATAGGCGTTAAAAATTTCATTGCTAATCGTTTGGAGGCACATGATTGGTTTATTTTCGTCTCAACGTCATCTTTTCCTTAACGTAACGCAACGGACTCCTATGTAAACAGGCCCTAACTGGCTCATATTAATAAATAATTACAAGATAAAAAGCACTTTTTATGTTCCATGTTTTTAAATTTTCTGTTGAATCATATAAACTTGACAATTCTATGTATTAATAAATACTTTTTAAAATTCTTTTGATGAATTATCCCATCAACTTGAAATAAAATGAAGTTAATTGGAAGTTTACTCGCGTTTAACTTTCCGTTCCCGTCCCAGCCGATAGATGGCTGCACCAGTCTACAAAACAAAATGAACTGAAAATAACTGAAAATTAATTTAATTCTGCTTAAAGATGGCTAAAAGTATTAATAAATGCATTTTCATCGAGTTCTGAGCTATTCTAAAATTTTCAAATGTCTAGCTAGTCTAAGGTGACCAGATTTTAACATTTGTAAAGCCGGACACCATTGACCGGCGGAGGGGGGGGGGGGAGTTTCTTGATTAAAAATTTTGCCTATATGGAGCAACAAAAATTTTCATAGAACGCAAAAATAGAATTGTAATATATTTATTTTTAAATTTCAATATAAGTACAATTTACAAATATGATAAAACAAAATATGTATAGAATTATTTTATTCTTTGGCATATTTCTCATTTGCGTGAATCTTTTTTTAGTAAATTGCTGTCGTTGTTTAAAAGGCCATACAATTTTTCACGAGAATTTGTTAAATTATATTTCACACATAAAATGGCTTTCAAAGTCTCAACACCCAATTGTGATTTTTCTGATGTCCACACTTTATTTACCGTAGAAAAAGCGCGTTCAGTCGTAGCATTAGTTTCTGGTAAGGACAGCGCTTATAACCCAATTTTTAGTGCATTATTGTATGGAACATGGTTTGTTTCAAAATTCGAATTCTAACAACTGATCAACAATGCGAACTTTGATAAGCAGTTCTCGATAATCAGTTCTCAACAATTATTTGTTATTATTAAAGTTTAACATTATAAAATTAGCAAAAATAATATAAATCTCATATCCTGGCTAAATAGCCACATGGCCGCCGAAAACCGTATATTCCCTTCCCGTTCTCCCACCGTTCCCTAGCTTATCGTGCATTCTTTCTACAAATTGGGACTTTTTTAAAACGCCGCGGGACGCGGGACAAATTGTTAAAAATCAGGACTGTCGCTCCAAAAGCGGGACGTTTGGTCACATACAAAGGACGTCCCATATAACAATTTCCACTACAGACGGTTAAAATTTTTGGTACTAAAAAATTAAAAAACAAATAAAACATGCTCTTTTTAATGTTTTTGGAGACACTTCAAAGGCCGGGCGGGGGGGGGGGGCTAAATATATTTTAATTTCAAAAAATTTTTTTTCACAAAGGGTCTTGCTATGCAACAATTTTCACTACAGGCGGTTAAAATTTTTGGTACTAAAAATTTTAAAAATAAATATAAAACGATTTTTTTTTATTTTACGTTTTTGGAAAAACTTTAAGGGCCGGAGGGGGGGGGGGGCTAAATATACTTTAATTTAAAAAAAATTGTTTTACAAACATTTGATAGCAATACACAGCTTTTCCCACCACAGGTGATTTCGATTTTAAATAAAAATAAAAATCAACCCACCCTAATTTGTATATACACTGCTGGCCACTGTAAATGCAACACCCTGAAGGAAACATGCAAATAACATGAAATTTACAACATGCATTAGCGGAGGTGAGATATGCAAATGATTAGAATTTCAGTGTAGACGCACACCACGCGCGCCTGTGGCGCCACTTCAAAGCGCTATTTAAGGCTTGGAGATTTCGACGATTTCAAGTTCGGCAATTGTGTTTTTCTTGTGGTTTTTTTCAAAAAACGATCAATTATGCCTCGTCGAAAACAGCGATCATCTTTTGATCAACTATCGGAGTTCGACAGAGGAAGGATAGTGGCCTACCGAGATTGTGGATTATCTTTCAGGGAAATCGGTAGTCGTGTTGGACGAAACCAAACAACTGTAATGCGGATATGTGATCGTTGGATGCAGGAGGGTACGACGGACCGGCGTGTTCGATCGCATCCACCTCAGCGCACCACTTCACGTGATGACAGGCAAATTGTGCGCATGGCAGTGACGGATCCCTCAGTCACATCACGAACCATAGCACAGCACATGCAGTCTGTAACGCATCATCCAGTGTCTGCGCGTACCATTCTACGCCGTTTACAGCAGAGTGTTCTGTCCGCAAGACGTCCATTGCTTTGTCTACCCTTGACGCAGAACCACAGACGTCTCCGCCGCCAATGGTGCGATGACAGAAGGATGTGGACGGCAGAATGGAATGAAATTGTCTTTACTGACGAGTCACGCTTCTGTCTGCAACACCACGATGGTCGGATTCGAGTCTGGAGAAACCGTGAAGAGAGGATGCTGAACAGCTGCGTTATGCACCGCCACACTGGTCCTGCACCGGGTATTATGGTCTGGGGCGGTATTGGATATCACTCTCGCACACCTCTAGTACGCATTGCCGGTACTTTAAACAGCCAGCGCTACATCTCCAAGGTGTTGGAGCCAGTTGTCCTTCCTTACCTTCAGGGCTTGCCCACAGCCATATTTCAACAGGATAATGCGCGACCACACGTGGCACGCATTGTCCAACGGTTCTTCGTCAATCGCCAGATTGAATTGCTTCCCTGGCCGCCTCACTCTCCGGATCTTTCGCCGATAGAAAACATGTGGTCCATGGTTGCTCTACGATTGACCCAGATTCCATCCCCAGCTGCCACAGCAGATCAACTTTGGCAACGTGTGGAAGCTGCTTGGTCTGCTGTACCCCAAGAACTCATCCAAAGTCTCTTTGAATCAATGCCGAGGCGTGTGGCAGCGGTGATCTCCAACAATGGCGGCTACTCTGGCTACTGATTTTGGCAGGAACCACACTTCACAGAAGTCTATAAATTTAATCATTTGATACTTGGTGAACATGTTATCTACAAAATAAATTTTGTTGTGATATCTCTTGTCTTTCTTGGTGTTGCAATTTGGGTGGCCAGCAGTGTATATATATACAGTGAAATCTCGATCGATCGCTCTCCGAATCATCATTTTCCCGTATATGTCGTTTATATCAGGCAGTCCCGACGATCATATTGATTTGATATGTTCACGCATCTATCGTTCAATTTTGTCTGTCCCTTGAAAAACGATAGATCGAGATTCCACTGTATATATATGTATATATAAGCATATATATATATATATATATATATATATATATATACATACACTTATATATACATATATACACAAACAAACAAACACACACACACACGCATATATATATATATATATATATATATATATATATATATATATATATATATATATATATATACACTATATACTCGTATATGACGAGCGTAGTATTACGCCCGCCATATTAAAATTGTGGCAATCATGGTAATCCGGTGGCGTAGTGAGAAACAATCCAGTATTCATTGATCATGCATCAGTTCGATTTAACCATATTTATTTCTTCATCTGATTACGACCACGCGCTCGCTATTTTCAAGAAACTGCTGCAACGCTGAGCTGAACGCCCGTAAGAAACGCACTCCCAATTTAATCTGCGTAATTCTATGTTCTCATCAACCAGTCCCTCTTTATGGCGCATGCGCAAAGCACCACATGGAAAATTCTAGAATCTTCTTCTGTTTACCTAAGCATAATTTCCGCGCCAAACCATGTACATCTAAAACTAAATTCCCTCCATGGAACTTCAATTTCACGAATTGAGGTCACCTTCCGAAACAGGGAAAAACCCTTTTTCCCGACGTGTTTTGCCAATGGTTTTAATGTTAAACTTGATTATTCTGAGGCCCCCCTGTAAATTGCTTAGTTACTATTATTTTCTAATTAATTCTTAACACACACACACACACACACACACACACACACACACACACACATATATATATATATATATATATATATATATATATATATATATATATATATATATATATATATACTCTGTCACAAAAAAATATATGCACCCAGAAGAAATCGAGCTACTATCACGACACTTGGCAGGAATGTAGTCTGGTAAGTGATATGCAAATGATTAAAATTTCGACGCCAATGAGATAAGGGTAAGAGCGCTATGCGCATATGAGATGCGCAGCTGGGAGAGTTTTAAAGGATGATTGCTCGTGCCATAGGGTTATTCAAAGAAATCTGTCGACTTGGATGGACGGAATTGTAACTAGAGATGCCTCTGAGACGTAACCGGTGACAGTACGAAAAATTGTCGGACTTTGAGAGGGGGCGTATATTAGGCCTCAGAGGAGCAAGTTGGTCGAACAGGCGTATCGGCCGCCACCTCGGTCGGAGCGATATTGTAGTTGCTCGGTGTTGGAAACAATGGATCACGGAAGGGATAGTCTACCGTCGCGGAGGGTCAGGGCGTCCCAGGAATACTTTTAGCCATCTTTAAGCAGAATTAAATTACTTTTCAGTTAATTTTGTTTCGTAGACTAGTGCAGCCATCCATTGGCCGGGACGAGAACGAAAAGTTAAACGCAAGTTAACTTCCAATTAACTTCATTTTCTTTCAAGTTGATGGGATAATTCATCAAAAATTTTTTAAAAAAGTATTTATTAATACATAGAATTGTCAAGTTTATATGATTCAACAGAAAATTTAAAAACATGGTATATAAAAGTTCTTTTTATCTTGTAATTATTTTTACAATGAAATTAATGAAAAAAATTTCCCAAGAAACAACAAAAATTTTTTGTGGACATTTGTGTTATCTTACTAAAGAAATAGTGGCTTTAGCATTTTTTGATGATACAAATCCGGTCGAACAAAAAGTAAAGATGGCCAAGGCATTTAAAGAAAAGAATAAACTAATTGTGACTCTAAGCGTGTCCATTTTGATTTAAAGGAAATGACCGAATTTACACACAAAGAATTACACAACTATGTGTCAAAAAGCACATCGATTTTTTTTAAGCGGTTTAAAATATCGTCTGACTTTATTGCTCGTGATCTTGCGAACTGGAGTGCCGTTTACATGTGCCAAAAACCCGGGTAAAAGCAGGGTCGTTTCTTACTTTTTCCCTACGATAGGGAAAAATGCAGGGTGGATTTTCGACCCTGCTTCGACCCAGGATAAAACACGAGCCGTTAAATCTCTAACCGGCTGGAAAATCTGATTGGCTACTGAAAATACGTTTTTCTGTGCTGCCATCTATCGGTCACTATTACATTTAATTGTGGTAAAACTACAGACTGCACCACACTGGTTTGTTAGCGTTTACGATTTAGACTGGTAAAAATTTTACATAATACGGCCTCAACATCACATTTAGCTTTCATTTAAGATTTAAGGTTACATTTAACCTGCGGGGCACACGGGCGGCTAGTCAGCCGCCCGGTTAAAAAAAATTTAAAACTAATTTATTAGTAAAATAATCAATATAAAAATATTATGCAAGGTAACTTCTTAGAGTTAAAAATGCATTTTACAAGTATAACTGGAAACCACATTGGTTTTAAAAACGCTACTCCACGTCACAACCAGTTGGGAAATACATTGTTCGTTTTTGTTTTAACACGTTTTAACCCATCATCCCATGAAATGCGACGATCAATGTATACAACTGATGTAAAATATATATATATATGTATATATATTTATAAAAAAATCGTAAGGGATATTATTTTTTTTTGATAATATTCAATCGTCTGCTGCATTAGAAAGAAATATTTTTTTTGTTTGTCTATTTAGTTGTTATGCACTTTACGATAAATTTATTTAAAGTACCAGAAAAAGAAATCACGTGATCAGCATTTAATAAATTAAATTCTAAAAATTAATCTTTAAAAATTCACCAAAATCAGAAAATTGAGGTAAAGGTTCGAAAAAGATTTCATTTGAAAGAAATTTTTATGATCTTTCTCGTGATATAAATTTTATAACCCTCAAATTATTATTTTAAATGCAGACATAAAAAAGTTACTAAAACAGCTTAAAAATTTAATTTTAAAAGCCCTTTAGGACCAGCGGTTTGGTCTGTGCGTTGTATGTCAGTCAGTGAGTCAGTTACAGTAACAGCAACAGGTGAATAGAAGTTCCTGGGAACATGGTTCCCCCTACTTCTAAAAATAGCATTGGTTTATTCAGGAGTTTGGCCTTAATTAAATTTGGCTGTGGAGTTGTTAGTAAATAAAAATAGTGTAATTTGTGAGGTGGTAAGAACTTCGAATTTCTGCGACCAGAGAAAGTTTAAGGATAGGAGGAAAAAATAAAATCTATACTAATATATAAAGAGAGAGGGGATTTTGTACGTGGAGGGTAATCTCCAGAACCACTGTGCCTATTTGAAAAATTCTTTCGCTGTTTGAAAAGTACATTATTCCAGATAGACATAGGCTATATATTATGTATATCTGATCAGTAGAAATGAAGTTAGGGGCTTAATCCTAACAATCTCCATTCTTACCGCTACTGTCCTCTACCGCTTTTTGTGCCGAAGTCTTCAACGATCCTTAGCGTGGTGCTATCGCGGTGGGCTTCTGTTCTGACGATAGTGGTTCGAAACTAGCCGTTCTACGGCACGCCTTTTTCTTTTAAAAAATTAACGTTAAAGGGTTTATTGAAGAAAACTACATTTGGATGTACGCTTTTTATTGGACATTTAAGGTAAAAAATGATTTACAATTTATTGGCAATCAACTGGAAATTTATTGGTATAATATTTTGTTCAACCTGGACAAAGTCGGGACGGGCCGCTAGTTAAATATAAAAGCAAAAAAGGTGGTAGTAGATAAAAATATTTTTTACCTTGAGTAATGTTTCCATTACCCAAGTATTAATTTTAAATAATTTTAAATTGTTTTTTACCGTAGGCGTAGCCTACGTATCAGATTTTTAAAATTTTATAATTTTTTTAATTTTTATTAAACACATTAAAACACTTAAAATAGGAATGCAGGCCAGAACCTAGCATACTGTGCTTGAAAACGGAGGGGGGGGGGGGGGGGGGGATGAGAGAAAAAATTGTTAGGTCAAGGTTTCGATCCCACAACCTTTGGAACTCGGGTCTCGCTTTCTACCGCTGTACTGCTGAATTCACGAAAGGCAGGGAAAATTACCTGTCAAGAGCAAGAGACACTCTAGGTCTCTTCCTATTGAAAGGTTTCTTATAGTCATAATTGGAGAGGTCTGTTAAAACAGTTAGGGTGTTAGATTCAATGCTATTGTGGAAATTAATATTTAAGGAGTTAATAAAACTAGTTAGGGGGGGAAAGTTAAGTTCTTGGTAGATTTTACAATATAGATAAATAATTAGTCACAATAGTGACCAATAGATGGCAGAACTGAAACACGTATTTTCAGTAACCAATCAGATTTGCCAGCCGGTTAGAGATTTAACGGCTCGTGGATAAAACCCGCTAATTACCCATGATGCATTTCGAAGCTGGGAGTAAATAACATGGCGGATTTGAACTTGTGTGAATCCATGAAAATGCAGCTAAATGATCGATGGAAGGATCTGGAACCCCTTAACGATCGTATAATTTTCAAGAAAACAGTAGAAAAGTGCCTATTTTTTTCCGGAGGATTTCATTTATTTCTTGATCTGAACCATCCCCAATTACATTATAAATAGAATGGTACTGCCATCTGGTATGTAAAATAAGAAATAAAATTTCATTTCAATAAAATTTCAGTAACATTTTCATTTAAAGTGTTATGGTAAATTAATAAATTTAATAAGTATAATCAATAATTAAACGTAACATTAAAATTTATTTATAAATTAATTATTTTAGAATTCACAGATAAAATTTATTTATATCTATTTATGATTTTTTTATTTATACATGACTAAAAATTACTGAAACAAATTGAAATCAAAATTACATTTTGATTTTATAAAAGGATTTATTAAAACAATAAGTATCTTACAATTAATCTTATAATTTAAAAAAAATGCACCTATCGATTGGAAAATTTTCTTTCCAGTCTTTATTACTTCAGGAATTTAAAATAATTTCTTCCCACCAAACAGAGCTTCGTAATTTTTCCCACATTCTTTGTTGTGGAAAAACTAAATTTAGCGATGAAGCCATAGATAGTACGATTATATCTAATATCCGCATCAATCTTCTAGTTCTTATATTCCTTTTTTCCTATCTATTTTTTAAATTTATTTTTAAAAACAACAGTAAACAATCGTAAACGTTCTATAATTATCAACAGCGACTGACATATGCTGCATTTAAATAACAAATAGACGCAGACGTAATTGTGTTTTAGAAGAGGAGTGCATTGGTCGTGTGGACTTTATCTCCTGTAAGCAAGATATATGTAATCAAGGTGGGAGTGCTCAGTAGTTAAAATTTTAAGTAATGAATTAAAATATTAAGGTAAGAATAACGCGGGTAAAAGAAAAAAAATTAATAGTAAGTTAAATTAAAACAAAAAAGTTAATTTTAACAGAAAAAATATAGACTTACAAGTTAATAAAATTAGAAGAAAAATTAGATAAGACTAATAATCCACGGAAAACAAAAAGTAATAATATTAAGAGGCCCAGAAAAGCAGATATCATAAGAATACAAAAAATATTTTTGTAAGTTTTCAATCTTTTTGGATTTTTTAAAGTTTTATGATTTTTTTGTTGTTGTTATTTTTAAAATTTAAGAATACGAGGTCAAAAGAACAGCAATTGGGAAAAAAAGGCCTTCCCCAGGACCATACACTTCGTAACGAGATAAATGCGGAGTTCGCAGATGGAAAGCTAAAAATAGCAATACAGTGAATTTGGAAAAGTATGACACCGGCTGGGATCGAACCCATAACGTGATTTACAAGGAATGATGGTGTATGAGGATCCACTTCCGCCGAATCATGTGACGGCCTTTACTTCCGGTTAAGACGGGTAAAAGCAGGATGAAAATGTGGTCCCATGGTAAACGGGCTTCGAAGGTTTTCCCTATTAGCGGGTAATCCGGGTATTATTGTTGTCCATGTAAACGCAGCTTGGAATTCTCTTCATAATTATCAACATGGCCTTACACTAGAAAGAAACCTTACAGCTGTCAACGATATCGTAGAAACAGGTGTGAACCTTATGGAATAATACAACAATATTATAACACACGATGAGGAGCAAAAGCAATACCTATTGCAAGTCGTAAAAGACTATCGGAGCCATTTTCCATCTTGCAAAAAAGCATTAAATATCAAAAAATTATGAACCCGTTTACTATTATAATTAATGTTATAAAAACTTGTATTTGTGGTTGAGCATTTCTAGGCATTATTTAGCTATTTTTCTCCCAAAATATTTATTTTAAACTTAAAATAGAATTAATAAAAGTGTTATCGCGAAAATTTAGGAATTTAACTATTTATTACAATTTTTTACCCCCCTTGAGGCACGTGTTATTATTAAATAAAATTTTCAAAATTTTTACCAGTTACTTACAAGCCCTAAAGGAAAAGAAATAGGGGGGTGAGACTATTAAATATAAAATTAGTTTTTGCTTATATGCTGAGGGCCACCCTTTATATATATATATATATATATATATATATATATATATATGTAGATATATTATATATATATATATATATATAATATATATATGTCATAGCGATAAGCAATGAATCCGGGAGCGAAACTAACAACGAGGAAAGTACATAATTGGCGCTTTATCGTCGTTTTCTCGCCAAGCCGAAAATTTTCAGCTATAATACGCAAGTACCATTTTGACAAATGAAAACAAATCAAATGAAAAAAAAATTATTTTTATAAGCAATTTTTACAACAGGATAAATAAAACTAAATCAAATGGAAAAAAATGTATTTCTATTAGCAACTTTCAACAAATTTGGTGAAACGCCAATCGGGTGTTTTGGCTTAAATAGGGTGAGCCAAAAGTTCGTAAAAACTTTAAAAATTCATAAGAAAGGAAGCAATTATGATAAAGAAGTGCGGTTTGTAAGAAAGGGCTCACAAGGAAGTCGGATTTTTTTTAGCAGCAGCAACAACAACAACAAAAAAAAGTCACGGGTAGACGACCCGAAACAAAATGAACAGGACAACAGTACGTTCCATTAATTTATTCTTGCTATAACAATTGTTCCACTTGACCTCCAGAACATTGTACGACATAACTGAGGTGAATATTAACAGCTTGACCAACAACGCTCGATCGTGTAATGATAACATTCTGAAAGCGAACGAGAAATCCTGGTGCATCACGGTCTTTTATGGAAGATTGATTTGCATAATTCTGCTGAATCTCTAGCATGTAAGCGCCATCTACCGGTGACTTAACTGATTTTTTTGTCGCTGCTGCTAAAAAAAAAAATATCCGACTTCCTATCGAGCATTTTCTTGCAAACCGCAATTCTTATCAGAATTTCTTCCCTTTTTTTTATGAATTTTTAAAGTTTTTACGAAATTTTGGCTCACCCTATATACAGAGGCTGTTCACACATTTTTTAGACGATGTATATTGTATTCACAAAACTAAATTACATAAAATTCTGTGTTTTAAATGTTCTATTTGACATCCCTTATTCTGAACTATCTTTCGACACCGCAATTTCCAGGATAATAATGCCTTTTGAAGGTCAGAAGAGGTATTCTATCCCATTCCTCTGAACAGCTTTCCAGAGTCCTGTAAGGGTTTTGGGACGACGTTTGGATAATGCAGATTTTAAAAGTCCGAAAGCACAAAATCCATGTGATACATCGGGAGATTTAGTAGGGATATCAGTGAAGGGTATGGCCTTGATACCAGTTTTTTGTTCCATTTCTTTTAGGAAATTTACAGTGGATTTTGATGCGTGACTGCTAGCTTTGTTCTGATGGAGTCTCATAGATTGATGGCACTGTAGGTAAAGCGATGGTATTTCATTCAGAAAATTGGCGATAAAATATGTTCCTGATAGTATTTGGAGTTAATCTTGACATTTTTTTCCACTCTCTTTATTTTTAACTTGCCATTATAAGAAAAACCAGCAACAATAATGAATGCCTTAGAAAAACTTTCTTTCGATTCTTTGAACCATGTACTTAAATTTTTTTCTCCCTTTTATGATATAAATGGCTCTTTTTTGTTGCAATCATTTAAATACACCCATGATTCATCTATTGTTACAATTGTTTTCATTTTTCTTTGGATAAGTGTTTCTCATATAGAATTCTGCAGCGTGTCCTGCGTTCAGTGATATGATTTGGAAGACGATGCACATTGCGTTTTTTCGCTTTCTTAAGATTTAAATCACAGTTTATCATTTTGTTTACAGTGGACACCGAGCATTTTGATGATTTTGCAACTGTCCTTGACTAGGGGATTTTCTTTTAACACTTAAACAACGTACCTTTGCAATAGTCGAAGATGTCCGTTTTTTCCTTGGATACTTGTTTGGAATTTTTGTCCCACTGAGGCTCCAATTTGACGTTTTTTTTCCTTTCTTGTTGACGATATTACCTATCGACGCTTAGATATCACATAACCATGACTCTCACATCGTTTTTGGATAACGGAGTATGCATATTTCTCTTCGGAAAGAGCATAAATGTAGCCTTCGAACCACTGCTTTGTTAAAAACGCCATTTTGACTAAAACAAAAACTTTCAAGCCGCAGACGATAATTTTGACTTTTAAAAACATAGTACAATTGCAATTATTTCTTTTGCAGCAAACGATTTTTTATTACCGCCTACCAAATCGACTAAAAAATGTGCGAACAGCCTCTGTATATCCGTTTACCATGAAAGAATGATAGCACCAGCAGGATAGGTTTTGTTTGGTTAGCTATGACTCATTCATAAAAAATTCGGAAGTACGACACATGCCAGGCATACAGAACAATACGCAAAAATGCAAACAAAGTGCTACTGGCGTCTGTGGGACGCCGCGCGACCAGTGCGTGGTTTAGTACATCATCTCACGTTTTATCAAATAAAAATCTTGGCATTTTTTTTTGCGTTTTTATTAACTCGCTTTCTTGTTGTGTGTTTGTCCAGTCCAAATCTTGCAATCGATTTTTAACTAACTTCCCGACTAGCTAGACATTTGAAACTTTAGAATAGCTCCGAACACGATGACAATGCATTATTTTAATACTTTTAGCCTCTTTAAGCCAATTAAATTAATTTCCAGTATTTTTGTTTTGTAGACTGGTGCAGCCCTCTATCGGCCGGGACGGGAACGAAAAGTTAAACGCGAGTTAACTTCCAATTGACTTCATTTTCTTTCAAACTTGATGGAATAATACATCAAAAAATTTTTAAAAAAGTATTTATTAATACATAGAATTGTCAAGTTTATATGATTCAACAGAAATTTAAAAACATGGTATATAAAAGTTCTGTTATCTTGTAATTATTATTTGATGAAAGAAAAACTGTATTTTAAAACTAGTGTATTATATATGTTAGTTGAGTCAAGAAGGTCCACTGAGGAACAAGCTGCGCTAAACCATAGGGTATACGGGTAAAACAACACGAATAAAGTTATATTAAAAACCACGTTCGAAGCAATTCATAAAATCCACTAAAAGGTATAAAAAACCAAAAATGATCACTCTAAAAGTGAGGAATATGCATAAAGTAAGTCAGAGCTCCGGAACCTTTTAACTTCCACGGCACACCACAAGAAAAAGCTTGCAAATATATAAATTACAATAAATACGTATATGTTTTTATTAGATCAGAAAACAACAAAAAGCTCTATGTATCAAGATAACTTATAATCATTTAAGTTTTATATAATCATTATGAACTGTACACCAACACAGAACAAAAATATAAAATATAGTTTACAAGTAAAAAAATTTCTCTTTAAATTTTTATATTAAAATTTGTTTTTTTGATCTTTACTTAAGCCTAATAAATCAAAGTTAATTTAAACATAACTAATTATTAATGAGATATTTGAGATTGTTTTGATAAATGTGCGTTTTATATTTGCATTTTTTTATATTTGGGCTCTATAATAGAAAGAGCTACAGTTCATGGTCAAGGCCCTTTAAATATGATCGTTTGTTCATTTTCAATTAGAACCAGTGTCGAAAAACTTTGTTCGCATAAGTATGTCGTAGAAATTGGGAGCAAAATTGCAATGGCCTTGTCAGAAATTTGTTGATATTCTTTCTTAACTGAAATCCAGAAATATGACGCTCGCGCATACATAAAATGTATGGCTAACAACATGTTTTTTGCTTTGTGTATAATTTCGACCCAGAAAAATTACATATTAACAAAAGTTAGAGGAATATATTACTCAGAAAAATTTCTATTTAATGCGGTGGTTAATTTTTTTTACTATCATAATCGATGAAATCACCGCGGCACAGTCAAAATCACCTCGCGGCACCACTCTGCAATATTCTACCGTGCATAAAATAATCGACATAACCAAAACAGTAAAGTAAAAATTATAATAAAAGAATTATAATGTATACTTACTTATAGTTTATAGGATCTCTTTAATAATATTGCATAGTTCAAAATATTTCCTTACTGTTCAGCTCATCTTGAAATTATAATATTAACCAAAAGTTATATATTTGAAATTGTAATCATGCATTTTAATGTACATCATATTTACACTAGCAGGGACCCCAGCAGTCTATATTTTGAGTACTTCTATTTCTTTATAATGTTTGTTTTAATTAATTGCAGAAAATCTTAGAATTTTTTGTAGCATTTACTGTAGCTCATTTTACTCTTTTTAATAATTCATTGTGAAATTGTTCTTCATAACAGTGTCTTTGTGGGTCGATTTGCATATTAGCAAATTTTCTTAAGGTTTCCCTTGACATAGAGGACCTGAACGAGTAGATATTTTTGTTATGTAACCTAAAATCGTCTGACACTCTGCATTACTGTGAGGGTTTGTTAAAACCAGCGTTATTTATTTTTACGTTTCGGAATCGGCAATAATAGTGTGCATTCCGGAAACCTGGAAGATGCATTAAAAATCGGCATTGCCGGGGTAAATCCGGAAAGTTGGCAGGTCTGAGTAAGTGATGAAACCTAAAAGCCAATAAAACTCGCGAGATACAAAATTTAAAAAAAGCTAAATCTCAGGGTAAAAACTAAGGCCTTGTTCACATAGGAGTCCGTTGCGTTGAGTTAAGGAAGAGATGACGTTGAGACGAATAACCAATCATATGCCTCCAAACGATTAGCAATGAAATTTTTAACGTCTATGATTGGTTTATTTTCGTCTCAACGTCATCTTTTCCTTAACGCAACGAAACGGACTCCCTATGTGAACAGGCCCTAAGTCGTACGTAAAAAGTTTAAAACGTTCGGGATGGGGATACTGCAATACCCCGACTTAAGTGGTTTTTGATTTTACCCCTTTTTAAGATGACTGCCTACGTTGAAAGTGTCATTTTTTAAATTATTTTTGTCAATTTTTTTTTTTTTCAAGAATCGTGTAATTCAATCTTTTCTCTTTTCAAAACCGTTTTGATTTTCGTTCTACATCAATTAGAAGCAGAGTTATAGCCATTTTAATAAACATCACTTGCTTCAAATTGAAGTGAGAAACAACTTGAAATGCGTTTATCTCAGAATTATGTTTTTAGCACAAATCACTACCGTTATCGTGATATCTCACATAATAATGCATATAATTTGATAAAAAATTTTAGGAAATGTTTTAGATGCTATTGTCAATGAAATGACGCACAATAATGATGTATAATAAAATTTTTGTTTGGGGCTGTTTTATAAGGAAGGGAATGACAAATCGGGGAAAATTTTCATAGTGGAACATAAATTGTCTGTATTATTTCTGCATTTTAAAATTTCTTTTAGATTGTGGGTCATTTTGCAGATAACTGTCATATGTATCATGTGCGAGAAGGAAATTACACATAGTGGCATTAGAATTTTGTGCAGCGTGATAGGCGTTTTAGCTAAATTTTATTAAAAATTACTTCAAATGACCCAATGTATAAAAAAGTATGGTATTTACAGGCAAGTTTTTATTTATTTTTATTTTTTAATTTTTCAATGTTATCTATATATATATAAAACAGTTCCGTAACTGACTCACTGACATACAACGCACAGACCAAACCGCTAGACCTTAAGGGCTGAAATTTTGCATGGGGATTCTTCTTATGGTGTAGGGGTGCACTAAGAAAGATTTTTGAAAAGTTCTTAGATTTTTTTAAAATTAAATTTTTAAGCTATTTTTGTAAGTTTTTTTGTTAAGTTTGCATTTAAAATAATAATTTGAGGGTTATAAAATTTATATCACGAGAAAGACCATAAAAATTCCTTTAAATGAAATATTTTTGAATCTTATCAACTATTTTCTGATTTTTTGGTGAATTTTTAAAGATTAATTTTTAGAATTTAATTTATTAAATGCTGATCACGTGATTTCTTTTTCTGGTACTTCAAAATAAATTTATCGTCACGTGCATAACAACTAAATAGACAAAAAGAATATTTTTCCCTTGCTAATGCGGCAGGCGATTGGACATTATCCAAAAAAATATTAAAATACAGTAAAAGATATGTTCCTCAACTGTACTATATTTTTCAGTATTTTCTATTAGATTTAATTTGAATATTCTCTTCTACATTATTTTGTCTATAAAAATATCCTTACGATTTTTTTTATAAATATATATATATATATATATTTACATCAATTGTGTACATTGATCGTAGTATTTATTATACATATATATATATACATTTATATATTTTTTTTTGGCATTAATTGCATACAATTGACCGTTGTTGTTATTTGAATGTACTCCGTAGCAAAGCGCAGGGTTTTTCAGCTAGTTTTACCATAAAAGACCAAAAATTCATTAAAAACGATTTAAAAAAAAACTGGCTCCGAACGTAGGCAGTCACCTTTAAATCTTGGAATGAAATTTCCCTAAAATGGCTGTTCTTACAAAGGGGGTATTGAAATTCCCGCTCTAAGAGGAAATTGGAAAAATGGGCCCCGCAAGCTAAGATTAATATTTAATACAATATTTTAATTTTGATACAATATTTTCCCTTTAAGGTGACAGCCTACGTTCGGAGCCAATTAAAAAAAAAAAATCAATTTTTTAAGAATTTTTTTTTTATCTTTTATGGTAAAATAGCACTTAAAAATTAAAAAAGGAACAAAACTTACCTGTAAATACCATACTTTTTATAAATTGGTCAATTTAAAGTAATTTTTAAGGAAATTAGCTAAAATGCCTATCACTCTGCACCAAAATTCTAATGCTACTATTTTAATTTCCTTCTCACTCATGATATATAATGACAGTTATCTTAAAAATGACCTACAATCTAAGAGAAATTTTAAAATGCAAAAATAGTACAGACAATTTTATGTTCCAATATGAAAATTTTCCCCGATTCGGTCATTCCTTTCCTTATAAAAACAGCCCTAAACAAAAAAAACTACTTATTATACATTAATTATTGTACGTCATTTCATTTACAATAGCATCTAAAACATTTCCTGAAAATTTTTATCAAATTATATGCATTACTAGCTGAAAACCCGCGCTTCGCTACGGAGTACATTGAAATTAAATACAACGGTCAATGTATGCAATTAATTCAAAAAAACTAAATATATATATATTTATAATAAATACGACGATCAATGTATACAATTGATGTAAAAACAACATATTCATAAATAATCGTAAGGGATATTTTTTATAGACAAAATAAAGTCCAATCGTCTGCCGCATTAGCAAGAAAAAAATATTTTTTTGTCTATTTTTTTTTGCACGTGACGATAAATTTATTTAAAGTACCAGAAAAAGAAATCACGTGATCAGCATTTAATAAATTAAATTTAAAAATTAATCTTTAAAATTCACTAAAAATCAGGAAATGGAGGTAAAATTCGAAAAAATTTCATTTTGAAGGAATTTTTATGATCTTTCCTCGTGATATAACTTTTATAACCCTCAATGTATATTTTAAATGCAAAAGTAAAAAAAGTTTAAAAAACAGCTTAAAAATTTAATTTAAAAAAACTCTAAGAAGAATTTTTGAAAAATCTTTCTTAGTGCACCCCTACACTATTAGAAGAATCGCCATGCAAAATTTCAGCCCTTTAGGTCCAGCGGTTTGGTCTGTGCGTTGTATGTCAGTCAGTCAGTGAATGAATGAATGAATGAATGAATGAATGAGTCAGTACGGAACTGTTTTATATATATAGATTATGTGAGATACTCATGATAACGGTAAGCATAATTGTGAGAAAAACGCATTTAAAGGTGTTTGTAACTTCAATTTCGTAGCAGACGATGCTTTTTAAAATGGCTATAACTATGCTTCTAATTGATGTAGAATGAAAATCAAAACAGTTTTGAGAAGAGAAAAGATTGCCTTACACGATTCCTGCAAAAAAGAAAATTGACCCAAATAGTCAAAAAATGACATTTTCAATGTAGGCAGTCACCTTAAGCTGGTGTTTTTGTGAGCTCTCGGTCGCCATTAGACGAAACTTTACATGTATTTATATGCAAAGTTGTACCCCGACTTACGCGATATTTCGTCGGTCCACACCTACCGCGTAACTTCGGGGTATTACTGTACTCCCAACAAATTTTTTTAAAAAATATCTGTATATCGGAAGAAATTGTATGCAGTTTTTGATAAATTATGCAAGTATTATTTTGAATAAATATTAGGATTTTTTTTTCTTCTGCAGAGATAAACCGTAAACCAGATAAGGGCCTGTTCACATAGAATCCGTCAGTGTCTTCGTATGACATATTTTAAGCCAATCACAGACCTTTACCATTTCGTGGCAAATCGTTTGGAGGTTTGTACTTGGTTAAATATATTTCAATACGAGTAACGCTAACACTTACGGATTCTATGTATTTTCTATGTGTTACGAAATTAAAATGTTGTTTCCTAAACCTAAGATTTACTACTTTCCAGTAATTCCTCAACCCCCTCCCCAGGTACCAGGTTCTGCAATCCTTCGTTGACGCATACTTGAAAATGGCAAATGAAACGGGTGACCTCAGGTATAAAACTCTGATTTTTCTAACTGGCTTCCCCAGACAACGTCCAACGAACAAGGCAAATGATTATTCTCGTCCACTGGTTTGTTAAAAATATGGCATAAATTGTAGTTAAAAATAACTGAGTACAAATGACACGATTTTTTTTTCTGAGACAGATGATCAGCGATTCAAGGTTCACAGAAAATAAAGAAAAAGGGAATGAAAATCATCTTAAAATGGCTCTGGAGTTAGAATGCGAGAAACGTCTACCAAACGGCATATTCAAGCACGCTTGTATGTTTGCCACTCTGTGACATTAGCGATGCCTACGAGACGACAAAATGCTGCCTCAGTTTAGAGAAAGCATTCTTGATGATGAAAATGGAAACTCGACTTCAAAAACATCGAACTCTCCACAAAAGAGCACTTCTATTTTTTAAGGATCAGTCTGCAGAGCCTTAATCTTGGAACTCAATGATACACAAAGGCTAAAACATGAAACTGATGAAAGAAAAATGGTATGGCCATAAAATCTTATATACAATTGTGGATGCTTAAAACCTCTTTGGCTATCACACATCCTCTTCCTTTTTTTATAACCAACTTATCTCTGTCGTGGGTAAGGCGGTGTCTACTTAAGCTCCTCGCAGACGAAAGACCTTTATCACACACACTGCCACACGAAAGGGGTATCCCGGTGTGGATGAGACTGTGCGTCTGCAGACTGCTCGACCGGGTGAAGCCCCTCTCGCACACTCCGCAGACGAACGGTTTCTCGTCGTTGTGAATGCTGACGTGTCTCTTCAGATTGGACGAGTTCCGGAACCTCTTACCGCACACGCTGCACACGAAAGGCTTTTCCCCGGTGTGGGTGCGCATGTGCGACTTGTAGTGGTCGTGGTGGGCGAACGCGCTGCCGCACACGCTGCACACGAAGGGCTTCTCCCCGGTGTGTGGTGCGGCTGTGCCTCCTGAAGTTGCTCGAGCTGCGGAACCCTTTGTTGCACTCCTGGCAGACGAAAGGCTTCTCCTCGGTGTGGACCCGGACGTGCGTCTTCAGGCTGCTCGACCGGGAGAACCCTTTCCCGCAGACGCTGCAGGTGTAGGGCTTCTCCCCGGTGTGGGTGCGGACGTGCCTCTTCAGGTTGTGCCGCTCCGAGAACCCTTTCTCACACACGCTGCAGACGAAAGGTTCTCTCCCGTGTGGGTGTTGAGGTGCGTCTTCAGGGTGTCCTGCTTGGAGAACCCTTTGTAGCACACGCTGCACACGTAGGGTCTCTCGCCGGTGTGGGTGCGGATGTGTTCCCTCAGGTTGTTCAGCCAGGAAAACCCTTTGTTGCATGCGTTGCAGACGTAAGGCTTCCCTTTGGTGTCGGCGGGAACGTGCGCATGATTTGGGGAGGAACCTTCCTCGAGAGGTTTGTCTTCAGTAGACGCGGGAGGATGGGCTTCCGAACTGCTATCGTCATCTTTTAGAGACATGGTAAGCAGTTTCTGTATATTCTGCATATGAAACTGCGCTATGCGAGGATGGCTTATTTTGATGAATTGTGCGCGTATGGTACATTCTGAGACGAAGTTGCGAACTGTATTTTCTTGTTTCAGATAAACGCGGATTCAATTCAGCGGCAGCGTTTAATATACACAGCACAACGCAACCCTCATTTCATTTTTTTTTCCGGAGAGTAGCACTGCTTACTTCCCTTTCATCTTCGACATCAGACGTAATTTCGAAAATATTTCGAACGGTATCGAGTCAAAACAATGGATGTATCTTCAAGATATACATGGCTCTTGGGTGGATATCAAAACTTCGATAATGGCGCATGATATTAATAGTTTGTGCAAATAAATTTACGCTCACAGAACTTCCCTGCTAAAAAAGGTGTTATAACTCGAAATCTCGGATTGTTAAGCTTGAAAGAGAGAAATTTTTCAAGAGGCACATTTCACAAAGGCTGTAGGAAAATATCTGCAAAGGAAAAGAAAATCCTATGAGACATGCGTATTAAACAACCCGTTTGTGTACAAAACCGATACAATACAGAGGTTTTGTATATTTTTTGGGAAAAAAAACTCTTCAGAGTTTTGGCGTTTCTGACGAATTATACCATCTTCTAGTTCAGTATTTAAAAGCGTCAGCTTAGTCAGGTTTAGAGGGAAAATCAACTTCGCTTACCCCCTCAAAATACTGAGACTAATACTGATTCTTCACGAAATGGGTTTTCAATGAAAACGAAGTAAAATCGGGGGGGGGGGGGTATTGAAAGAGATGATTCCATTTTAATGTATACCCAATTTCTAAGAAGCAGCAACAGATTTCGAAAGAACGCGTCTTGTGCACATCGATGAAACTGGTCGACAGTAACCTGACATTAAGTAAAAGTTGACAGTTTTCAAAAGGAAACCAAAATGGCGTTCCATTGCAGTTTGTAAGCAGGCAGCTCGTTGGGATTCTAACTGACCAACACAATTTTATTGCATAGCAAACACGACAGTAGACTTTTAAGCAAACCTGATATTCGTTCCAAAAGTACAAAACAAGAAGAAAGAATGGAGAACGATGGACCTCGAGGTACTGTCAGTTTCACCTGCCTTTTGATTTGGTTTGGTTTGGAGCGCTACGGTCAATTTTTGCTACACGAGGGCTAATTAAACCGGGACCTACTGCTTAAAGCCGATTCCGAACGGCTACAAACGGGATTCGAACCCAAGGACATTGGTACCGAATGCCGGCGCGCTAGCCACTCAGCCACCTACCTTTCGAAGGAAAGTCTGTGTGAAATTCTGATGTCACGCTTCTTTTGTTCTACCTTCCCTTTGGTAATCACAAAAGTAGCCTTTCGTCCATCTCAGTAACCAAACTTATCCGAAAATTCTAACAATAAAATCATTGGCAATCTAACGATAAAATCATTGGTCCGAAAAACATTTTACGGAGTTCACATACTTCACCCTCTGCACTGTCTGGAGCAGGAGCGTTCCAAATTTTCGTTTTCGAATTCATATTCCCTGTGTAACCCGCTAAATTTTTTAAATCTTTTCTTTCATCTGGATGAGGCTAATTTATTTTTAAAACCCAATGCTAGTGATGGATATTACCACAAAAAGTACTTTACGAGATTTACATTTGTTTTCCCTCTATATTTTCCGTCTCTATGCCCTGCAAGGAAGGTTAGATCTCCAGGCACGCGCGTAATTCCAAAATATCCGTTTTGGCATTTCATTTTTCAATACATTCCATGTTTGTAGCTTTTTCTCTTTCTTCCACGTGCGAGTTCGTTTTAAACCAATTAATTATTTTTATTTCCAAGGTGCAAGTCCAGAAACAATTTTACGTGATTTACATTTCTGTATACCAACAGTAAAATGCAGTAGGTCACAATTACTGAATTTTACAGAAGAGCCAATTAAATCCACTTAGAGCTATTTACCTCCATACAACGATTTACCCCAAATGGCTAAGTTGCCTCTACGAGTCAGAGCTTTGCACCAAAGAGTGCAAAAAGTTATGCAAGAAAATGTTAAACAGTCTACTTGAAAAAATTGGCTTTTTAACCCCGGCATACGGATTTGTTTTCCCTCCCTTTGCCCCACGAGGAGGGTTTGGTCTCATCGAGCCTGCGAAATTGAAAGTTAAGGCTGTGTGAAATTTCTCGGCCTTTTCGGGTTTTGATCTTTTGTATCACTCTGAGCTTCACTTTTGAACCAGTTCACTTTTTATTTCCGTGAACTGTGAAAGATACAAACCAAGGTACTTTAAGTGATTTACATTTGATTTACGCTCAGCGAATTCTCTTCCTTTGCATAGCATAGAGGAAAAGAACAACCTTCAATAGAAATCTTAAGGGCAGAAAGGTTGAAAGAATGGAAAGGCTTACTTATGGTATTCTGGACGACAAAACTGGAAAATTAAAATAGGTATGCAGTTTCACAGACTCTGAAGAATGGACAGGAAAAATAAGTCTAATTATACGGTAATTCATAATCATTTACCGACCAGGGGAAAAAATTAACATACTTGTTCAGCTCAATAAACACGTAGATAATTTAATTACAGGAAAATCTAAATTAGAAAGCAAATGGACACATTTGATGACCCCCAGAAGCCTACATACGAGGCTTCTGGAGGTCATCAAATGATAGGTCATCAATCATCAATTCTGCATACGAGGGCTTCTCCTATCCTATATTGCTGAAATCAAAGTTCAGTCTATCTGAATATGCATAGGACAAATCTGAAATGCTTTAAAAGGAACTTTAAAGTTACCAAGGTGTGTTACCTAAGTAATATCATGGTATTTAATAAATTTATTTTTTTTCCTAGCACACTCAGCTTTTTGCATATTTCTTTAAATGTTGAAGTCTCAGCTTCTAAACCTTTCCTTTGCAGATAAACTGTTTCCTCTTAAATACTGGGTTTACCTTTCAAATTCTCCATTTGCATGATTTTTTAGACTGGGGTGATTTAGAATTTCTTTACATGAATGTATAACACTTGGTTCTGTTCGTATTTTAAAAATCTCCAACACAATTTTATAATGATTAATTTATTATCCTTTAAACAATTTTGGTATCTTTTGTCATATCTGTAAACTCACACTGAAAATCCCCACTCAATAACTGACAAAACACATTGAACAAATATAATTAGATGATAATCTCTTAAAATTAGAGGATAAATATTAACCATAAGTGGTAGAGTTTAGAAAAAATTAGAAAATAAGTTAGAGAAATGATATTAAATGAAAATTCATATGAGATTTGAGGTGTACAAGTAGAGACTACATCATTAAAAAGAAATCAAATTAACTGAATTAAATATTTAATGTTTATTTAAAACCTCCAAATGTTATTTTATACAGGGATACTATATTGCAATAGAACATGTAAAAAGTTTGTCCCTATATGTTAACATTCGTTATTAATAAATTGAAAATAGTTTTTAATCAAAGAAATTATTTATTTTGATCTAACTTAATCTTTTACAAAAGCAAGTCTTTTCAAAATCATCAACATGTATCTAAACAAGACACTATAGTCACAGATTGCCCCCACTATCAAAAGAAGTTCAACTCACTGTCAAAAAAAATTTTTGAAAGAAAATGCAACTAAGTTTGATAAAGAAGGCTATGCCTCATACCTACTAACAAAAGAAAAAACAGAGTCAACAAAGCATTGAAATTCCACACTTAATCATTAACAAACCACATAAAGGCAGTTTTTATCCCATAAATTAGTTATTCTGATGTAACTAAACCTTTTAGAAAAGCAAGTCTTCTCAAAATCATCAGCATGTAGCAAAAGAAAACAGTATACTACCAAATAGCCCCCACTATATATATATAAAAAAAAAAATCAACTCACTGTAGAGGGACATTTTGAAAAAAAATTCAACCATGTTTGATTAAAGAGACTATGCTTCATACCCACTAACAAAAGAAAAAAACAGTGTAAACAATTAAAGCATTGAAAATCCACACTTTATTACTAACAAACCATATAAAAATAGATATCACCACAAAAACTAGTCATTTTGATATAACTAAATCTTTTACATAAGGAAAACTTCTCAAAATCATCAGCATGTAGCAAAAGTAGACAGTATAGAACCAAATTACCCCCACTATAAAAAAAAATCAACTCACTGTAGAAAAACATTCTGAAAAAAAAAAAAATGCAACCAAGTTTGATTAAAGAGACTATGCTTCATACCCACTAACAAAAGAAAAAACACAGTATAAACAATTAATCAACGAAAAATCCATACTTATTACTAACAAAACATATAAAAATAGATTTTATCACAGTAACTAGGTATTTTGATATAACCTAAATCTTTACATAGCAAATCTTCTCAAATCAGCGTGTTGCAAAAGGAGAGAGTATAGTACCAAATATATACACAAACAAAAGTAATCACATTCACGGAAGAGAAACAAAATGAAAGAAGCACAATGAACACTAACTTGAAGAAATTAGGCCTCTCACCTACTAACAAAAGGGAAAAAAAATTTTCAGGTAATCTCTTCTAATGAAACTACCGCGGTTATTAACGTAGGATTACTTATCGTTGCTTATCCTCTTTTGTATGTATATATGTGTTATGTATATATGTATCTTATATCTGTCCGTATGTATACTATAAATATGTATGTCACAATTTAGATGCATTTTTTTGTTCAACTGTTTGAACCCAATGATAGAGACTGTGTTTGGTGCCTGCCAAAATTATAACTTGTGACGACAAACAGTTTTAGCATCTGAATTTGCTTTCAGCAGGACCATTATCAAGGAGCATAATCCTACGTTAAAATAGATGCAAGTGATTAACTAACATATTCCTGAAAATTTAACTTAAAGATGAGTAGCCATTTTCTCTACCTAGAGTATAAAAGCTACCCCCCGTAAGCACAGGGAAATAATTTGGGAGCAATTGTAAATTTTGCAATTTTAGCACAGCAAATTAATATTAGAAAAATGAAGATTTTATGAAAGAAGTTAAATAAAGGAAAGACTAAACATACTAATTTGAAATTAATTTTTATATTCTCAACTCTATGTCATCAACATAATGATCTCCAAAATTAAAGTTATCCATGAATAATAACTGCCATAAGTAATTTATAACAACAAATAAAGTTAGCTGAAATAATTAATGAATCACTACCCTCTTCGGACTGTGAAAAATAGCATAGATACAACTCATAGGCTTAGACATACCACATATAATGAATGAAAACGCCATAACACGAAATTGTAAGAAAACTAAAACTTGTCTCTATTTTAATTAAGTAAAATATGTTTGCTTATCAGATAATTATTTGGCTATGTACCAATGGGGGGCTCCAAGGGGGGGGGGACAAATAGGGGCAATTGCCCCCCCCCCCAAAAAAAAAAAGCCTGGGGTATTTTTTTTCCATAGAATAAAATTATATAATCGTATACCTAATACTAATTGAGTTTAAATTTAAAATGAGATGATGTTTATATCTTATATATATATATATATATATATATATATATATAACCCTAAGAGCCGACGCTGCCCACCCCCCCAAAAAAAAACTCTGGACTGGAGCCACCCCTGCTATGTACAGATAAAGTTTCAGAATACCTCAGGCTAATGTGTTCATATCTCTTTACACATCTTTTAAAACCCTAGTTCAGCTCTTTAGACATATAGCTCAACTATGGAAAAAGACCTTGATCCGTATCATCATTTACTCTTATTTTAATGAATGAAAACTCTTATTAATTTTCTCTATTTTAGCAATTTTGATAGAAATTTCTTTGCAAGAAAATAGGAACAAAATGAAAACATAGCTGTTTATGAAGCATACACAGTTAATATTAACCAGAAACATTTCTTTTAAAAAACTTCGAGGGTGTGATTCTAAAAATCAGTACCAATTTCCTAAAAACTTCTACACCTACAACACAACCATGCCATCAACATATCTTCAGAAATGAAAATTAGCATTAATAAAACACATACACTAAGAAATTCACAAATGGATATTTAGATATCAGTAGAAATTAGATGAATAATAATCTTGGTGATAAAGTAAAAATGTATAACAAACAACTCATAGGAGGAGCCACCAAATCAAAACTATCAAGAAATTATATGAAAATTAAAACTGGTCAATCATACAATAAATTTTTTAAATTACTGTACTTCTTAGACCATAAGCTTCATCTCAAATTTATGGGAGGATTTTTAGAAAAGAATATTTTGTATTTGTTAGGTATATAAAGATTTTTGATTTTTACTTAATAAGGATATAAATAATAATAATAAAATAGTCATTTATTTCAATACCTTCAGACCATAAGACACACTCCAATTTTAAGTTTTTTTTTATGTAAAATCTTATGGTTTGAAAAATATAATAAGTAGTTATTTAGTAATAAGCATTTATAAAAATGATAATTGATTTTCAAGATTCTTAGGATGTGTATAGAGGTCAGTTAAAAGACAAGTTATTTAAACATGAGTTCAAGTATACAGCTATCCCTCCTTCAGCTAACTAACGGAGGCCTCAAAATCAGTGTTTTGTGCTGCAGCATCAAAAGCAAAAGCGTGGCTAAAGTTGTTATTGGCTTGGATTCGACTGTGGTATTTTATATGAATTTTCGTTGTGAGAAAAATTTTACAACACACTTATGAACAAACAAAAAAAAAAAAAAAAAAAAAAAAGAAATTAAGAAATCTTACAGAAATAAAACTTTTTGTTAGACAGAATATTAAGATGATGTATGCAAAGCTTTTGCTTCTCACAAAATATAAATAGCATAAACTTCATTATTACAACAGTATCTCTATAATTAGAAGATTATATAACTGTAGCTGTTTAAAAAAGTTTGTTTATCTGCTAACATTCCTTTCATTTTATAACACTTTGCGTCTTAGAGAAAAAAGGCTATAGATATGAAAACATAACTCGCAAGTGTACAAAGTTGCATCCTAATAAGACATTAAAATCCTGAAAGAATACAAGAGGTAAAATTCAAAAAGATAAGAAAAGAATTCACAATACTAAAGAAAATATTGATGTGACTTTTCAGGAAAGATATTTTAAATGAAACTAAATCAAATACTTTGAATAACTTTTGATAGCATGTAATAAAACTTTATATTTAAATATTAAAATTTTTATTAAATGTTATTTTTTTTATAAATTACATTTACTTTTTATTAAAACTAAGATTATCACCTAGACATTTAATGAATTCAGATTAAAAGAGTGTCAATATGTCGATTTAATTAAAAGGGTAAAAAGTTACACTAACTTTTTTACTATACTATTTTCACATCCTTTCAACTTGATGACAACACAAAATAATTATAGCAAGATTATCTCATAAAAAAATGAAACTAATTCTAACTAAGACAAAGAATATAAATTATTAATCACATCCTAATGGAAGGCCTCAAAAAATAAAAGGACAATAATAAATTGAGAAAATTAAAATTAGTTACTGGATGATAGTACAAAATGTTTTTAATAATAAGCTACACAAGAATCTGCTGAGAAGCCTCAGCAAAGAAGAGGCATTTAAACATTAGTTCAGTATCATTGCTTGCTGATGACACTAAAAATAACAGAATTAATTCTAGGATCAGCATAGTGTAAGACCTAAATTGTATAATTGTAATATGCCCATCTGAACAAAAAAAGGGCACACTTCAATTAGATTTAAAGCATTTGTAGCGATCATCACCTGACTTACAACAAAAAACACTTACATTGATTATAAACTTCATTTGCCAGTGTTTTCGTCATATAATAAACATTACGATATTTACATACTACATCTAAAATGCCCAACTAGTACTAATAAGCTTTCATTGGCTAACAAGTAACACCGATTCTAGAGTTCAGAAACCAAGTTAACAGATGAAAATCTATATGGAAGTGTTATTTTTGAAATGTGCAGAGATAAATGTTAAAATGGAAATATATAAATAAATTTCTATATTATACTGGCAATACACGAAAGTAAAAATACCTGTTTAGTATTTTATTATAAACTGACGTTCTCTTCACGATTTAAAAGCAATTGTTTTACTTCGTGATCCATATCAAACTTTACAACATTTTTACCCACATCACAGTGAATACGCTACACTTTGTTCGTACTTATACTCATACTAAATAAATATTCTCTGGTTTTTCAAGTAAAAATCATACAAACCACGAAACATTCGGGCGGAATCATCGATACT
>OU015499.1:145431311-145436311 GCA_907164885.2 Dolomedes plantarius
CTGACGACTTCTTAGGTCAAACTATCATTGAAGTGCGCACATTGAGCGGAGAGATGGACGTCTGGTACAATTTAGGTAAGTAGCAGTTACCTATAATCCAAGACATTTTGCTAATTAATATATATATATATATATATATATATATATATATAAATCTTAAATATTATGCCCTCCATTCTAGCATTTAAACTCCCTTTCCTAAATCCAATTCCCATTAATATGAATTTATCGCTTCAAAACCCTTAGCCATAGAACTTCCCATGAATCGCACGCCTTTGCATTTCTGCACGTGTATATGCCCAGATTCAGGACTTGGTTAGCATCGCGAGCCCCTTTATTCCGAGCCGTTCTTCTGAAATGAACGGATGTACTTTTGTGGCTCTAATAAACGATTCGGCCCGACTGTTTCCAAAATTAATTTTTATTCCTTTCAGGCTGAGTCTAGCTCCAGCCATGTATATATGAGCTAGTTATATATATATGTGTGTGTGTGTGTGTGTGTGTGTGTGTGTGTGTGTGTGTGTGTGTGTGCGTATATGTGTGTGTATGTATATATATATATATATATATATATATGTGTGTGTGTATGTGTATATATGTATATATATATATATGTGTGTGTGTGTGTGTATGTATATGTGTGTGTGTATATATATATATATATATATAGTTAAGTTGAATAAATGAATTCATATTAAATACGCACTTAAAAAAACATGTTTTCTCTTGAAAAGTACGAAAAATCCATACTATGGTTTCCGTGTCAAAACCCTGAGCTATGCGCGCGCGCCATCTAGTGGCGGCGACCAAAATGTGAGACACATTTTTAACAGTGAGCTACTCCTCCTTCTGTAGCTTCATGGTTTTAATAAATAATGTCATAATTCCGAGCTCCAGGGTATCTTATTGACAACATCTTTCTTTACTATATTAAAGTACTTACTATATTATTATATATTTTACTATATTTTTTACTTTATTATGTATATTTTCACTTTCTTATATTTAGTATATAATGTGTGTATACAACAGGGAAAAAAAAATAACTCAAAAAACAGCCTACAGGTGGCGCTGACTTACACAAGTCAAAGAAATGATACGCAAATAACGAAAATAATGCTTCTAAAGCGTTTATTACAGAAGTAGGTGTTCCACATGACCCCCACGACAGGGGATAAGGCATTGCAGGCTAGTCACAAATCCAGCAACGGCAGGGTGCAGCAGGTCCGGATGTATACATGACACCTCTCGGCGGATCGCGCAACAACGGTGAACTGGTTGTGGATTAGGAGCGCACGTTCTTATAACCGTCTCATTTGCATATTTCCACACAATTCGCTCGTACCAGCGCCACCTGTTCGCTGTTTTTTGAGTTATTTTTTTTTACCTGTCTTAAAAAAAATCCCGTGACCTAGCGATGCTAACCCTGCAAACCTTTTTTTATTTTGGTTATTTTTCCGTATTTTATGAATTTTTAAAGTTTATACGGACTTTTTGCCCACCTGGTGTATATATATATACATACACACACGCATATATGGGCCCCAACATGTGTAGATAACATTAACAACGGCTAATACCAGTGAATTTCCCTGGAAACACATTTTTTGCTAGTCACATTTTGCTGGAAACAGCGAATAATGAATCTAATAATAAGGGAAAGAAAATCTTATTATTAGATTTTATTATTAGATTATAAATAAAATATTTTAAATATTTATAAATATTTATAAATATTATAAATATTTATAAATATATATTTTAAATATTTATAAATATTTATAAATATATATTTATAAATATTTATACATATTATAAATATTTATAAATATATATTTATAAATATTTATATATTTATAAATATTTATAAATATTTTTAAATATTTTATAAATTATATTTTTATCTAATAATTATCTTATTATTAGATTTTATTTTATCTTATTTTCTCTTAATCTTATTTAACATTAAGAGAAATTTTTTGAGTGACGATGTATAACTTAGACCAACAAGGGGCAGTGAAAAATGTGATATGACACGTGAAATTAAACACTGAATTTAAACCATCATATGTCAATGATGGATACGTAAGTATACTCTCTTTAATTTAAACGGTATTTAGGCATTCGGTCATTTCACATTTTGCTTCTTCTTTTTCAGAAAAACGGACGGACAAATCCGCTGTGTCTGGAGCCATACGATTGCATATCAGTGTAGAGATCAAGGGAGAAGAGAAGGTCGCTCCCTACCACGTACAGTACACGTGCTTGCACGAGGTGAGTCTCACCCATTTTGAAAGTACTACTCGTTATTCATACACCATATTTGCATTCCATATCTATCTATCTATCTATCTATCTATCTATCTATATATATATATACATATATATATATATATATATATATATATATATATATATGTGTGTGTGTGTGTGTGTGTGTGTGTGTGTAATGACACGGGCGCGGGCTGAAGAATGATTGAGTGGTAGCTTTGGAAGACTGTTCTTGCCTTTCCACTTGAGGTTAAAAGATGACATGTCGCCCGGCCGTGCATCACAAACGTTTTAAAACAGTTCCCGCAATTCATCTCAACCCTCGGACACACAAATCATACTACAAATTTCTCGAACTACATATTTATTAAATTTGCCGACCGCTCCGCCGGGATTTACGCAGCAGACAAAATATTACAGAGTGCGTCTAAATTTAGACATCAGACAATTTTATAAAGTCATCCCATCACGTGACACAGAGGTGTGACTTACTTTTTGATTGGATAAAAGTTATTTGTTCATGCGCTGATCTGATCTAATTTTTATGGACGCCGCGTCGCGTTTAATTTCGCTAAAAAGTCAGCCATCTTTAATGATATTGCCTGGGGTGACCAAAAATTGTAACAATGGGATTTCTACATAAGTGTTACTGGGACGACAATAATAAAATTTGGAATATCTTTAGGAATTTAACACGAATGCCCAAGGGGAATTAAATAACTTAAGAGATTAAAAAGGGGTATGTAATTTTGAATACTAAATTGAAGAATTAATAGTTTTTAAATGTTAAGAGTATTGAATTAAGAAATTACTAGCTTTATAATATTATATATATATACATATACACACACCGAAGAACCATTACATTATGACCCCCTGCTTAATACGACGTAGGACCACCTTTCGCCCTCAAAACTGCCAACACCCGGTGTGACATTGACTCGACAAGGTGCTGATAGGTAGTTTCAGGTATCTGGTACCAAGCGTTCACCACCTGGTCCTGCAATTCCCGCACATTGCGAGGTCGTATCGGGGCAGCACGAATTCGGTTTTCCACGTGGAACCACAAATGTTCTACTGGATTAATGTATGTGGTTCTATTTCTTATTTACCCTGCAATCCTCTAACGGTCCAGGCACACTTTAAAGTAAGAGGCATAAACATAAATAATTCCTTTTTTATTCTACGTAGAGGTAGACTAACATAAACCGACTTGGGGCTTCAAATAATAACACAACAGTACCGCAACTTGCGGTACTAAGAAACTGAACTTTAAAGTCGTAATGAACCCTTTCAGGCAGAATATACGTTCACTAACAATACCCGTAACCATCGGGCTCTGTAATAACTATCGAAATCGTGCATCCACTTAGGCTAAATACTAATACGTGCTCTAACAGTTAAATACCGCTATCGCCTTCAATCTAACTTCTCTCGACTCTTGCGTATCCCTACTAATAACGTAGCGTACTGCCGTACCACTCCCTTCTTGGCTCTTGCCAACTCAGCGTCTGTCACTTAAATAGACCAGACGCCTGCTCTGAACTCACTTCGGCTGGCCTGCCCTGCGCAGCTACCAGAAATTTGCATCTGAGCAACACGCGAACCCTAAAAATGTCAGGTGAATTTGGAGGCCAAGACATGACTTGAAAGTTACCAGAAGGCTCCTCGAACCACTCCCTGACGATTCGACTCTTAGGACATGATGCATTATCTTGTTGGTAAACGCCATCAACCGCCGGAAACACTGTTGCCATGAATGGGGGCATCTGGTCTGCAACAATGTTCACGTAGCGCACGGACGTCAGGGATTGTTCTATGGAGATTACGGGTCCTAATGTGCTCCATGACAACATCGCCCACATCATAATACCTCCGCCGCCAGCATGTCTCCGTCCAACTGTGCATCCGGGAGAAAGACATTCTGTTGGAAATGGGCGTATTCGCACGCGTCCGTCGATGTGATGGACCAGAATACGTGATTCGTTGGACCATGCAACTTTCTTCCATTCTTCTATGGTCCATTTCCGATGTTCCATGGCCCATTGCAGGCTCTGCTGGCGATGAGGTGTCGTCAGAGCAGGGACGTGCTTTGGCCGCCAGCTTCGTAGGCCCATACGCAGCAGAGCACGCTGCACTGTGTGTTGAGAAACACTGTCTGGGTCACCACTGTTGTAGCTGCTGGTAATTTCGGCTGTTGTAGCTCTTCGGTCACGGCGAATAATGCGTAACAGTCTCCGCTCTCCTCTGGAATCAATGCGCCGCGGGCGACACACCGCTGGCCCGCGACTTTTCGTTTCACCACCCATACACCACTTTCGATACGTGCTCACAACGACTGCACGTGAACAGCCCACCAAACGTTACCGTTTCTGATATCGACGTTCCCAGGCGCCGAGCCATAACGATTTGACCATTATCGAAGTCTGATAAATCAGCTGATTTTCCCATTATGTCGCTAATCACTCTATTTTTGGAGCGTCAATGCATGGGCCCTTTATATACTCCAACTTCAGCCGCGCACGCGCCGTGGTTTTGTTTCTGGGCGAGTTTATCGTTGCAGAAGGAGGATGGTCATAATGTAATGGCTCTTCGGTGCATATATGTGTGTGTGTGTGCTTGTTTCTAAGGGGGCTCACAACCTTTGAAACTTCGAAAAATCGATTTTTGGTTTTTGCTATATTCTGATTTTTGGGACATTTCTGAACAATATGCAAAAAACCGCATTA
>OU015499.1:145441311-145448811 GCA_907164885.2 Dolomedes plantarius
AAAATATAAATATTTCGTAATTTATTAAATTTAGCAATTATTCATAAATAGTCTTTTGATAATTTTAATTTATGATGAATTATTAAATTTTATTTATTTATACTTTAATTATTTATATTTTGTTTATTTATATATATTATTTTTATTTCATTTATTTATATTTTATTTATATATTATATTATGTATGCATTTTTTAACTTTTAAAAAACATAAGCACAGCAATTGTTTATATATTCTCTTTTGATAATTTTAATTTACAATAAACTGTTATAGATTTTAAAAATTATAAATATTTCGTAATTTATTAAATTTAGCAATTATTCATAAATAGTCTTTTGATAATTTTAATTTATGATGAATTATTAAATTTTATTTATTTATACTTTAATTATTTATATTTTGTTTATTTATATATATTATTTTTATTTCATTTATTTATATTTTATTATATATTATATTATGTATGCATTTTTTAACTTTTAAAAAACATAAGCACAGCAATTGTTTATATATTCTCTTTTGATAATTTTAATTTACAATAAACTGTTATAGATTTTAAAAAATATAAATATTTCGTAATTTATTAAATTTAGCAATTATTCATAAATAGTCTTTTGATAATTTTAATTTATGATGAATTATTAAATTTTATTTATTTATACTTTATTTGTTTATATTTTATTTATATATTATATTACATATGCATTTTATATCTTTTAAAAAACATAAGTACAGCAATTGTTTATATATTCTCTTTTGGTAATTTTAATTTACAATAAATTATTACATTTTTTGTTTATATACAGTTATTCTTATTTTACTTATTTATATTTTATTTACATATTACATTATTTATACAATTTTTAGATTTTAAAAAACATAAATACTTTGTAATTTATTAAATTAAGCAATTTTTTATAAATTGTCTTTTGATATTTTTAATTCCTCATGAGTTATTAAATTTTATTTATTTATATTTTATTTATATATAATATTATATATGATTTTATAGCTTTTAAAAACATAACTACAGCAATTGTTTATATAATCTTTTGATAATTTTAATTTACAGTAAATTATTATATTTTATTTGTTTATAGACAATCATTTTCATTTTATTTATTTATATATCATTTTCATATTACATTATTTATACATTTTTTAGCTTTTAAAAACATAAATATTTTGGAATTTATTAAATTAAGCAATTATTTATAAATTATCTTTTCAGAATTTTACTTTATGATGAATTATTAAATTTTATTTATTTATATTGTATTTGTTTATAATTTATTTATATATTATATTACATATGCATTTTATAGCTTTTTCTAAACATTAGTACAGCAATTGTGTATATATTCTCTTTTGGTAATTTTAATTTACAATAAATTATTGTATTTTATTTGTTTATATACAGCTATTTTTATTTTTCTTATTTATATTTTATTTACATATTAAATTATTTATACATTTTTAGCTCTTAAAATACATAAATACTTCGTAATTTATTAAATTAAGCCATTATCTATAAAATGTCTTTTCAGAATTTCAATTTATGGTGAATTATTTAATTTTATTTATTCATATTTCATTTATTTATATATTGTTGTTTCCGTTTCATGTACTTATATTTTATTTATATGTTATATTATTTATACATTTTTTTAGATTTAAAAAAATAAATACGCAATTATTTATATATTCTCTTTTGATAAGTTTAATTTATAATAAATTATTATATTTTAATTGTTTATATACAATTATTTTTATCTTATTTATTTATATTTTATTTACATATTACGTTATTTATGCATTTTTTAAGCTTTTAAAAACATAATTTTTTTGTAATTTATTAAATTAAGCAATTATTTATAAATTATTATGATAATTTTAATTGCATAATAATTTAAGTGCTGTTAAACTAGTTTTTTATCAGTAATTTGATATTGTTAATTCCTTTATATAATTAATGCAATGAAAATTATTATTATTAATTTTGATTTAATTTATTCATTTTAGTTATAACTATCAATATTAATTTCCATTGTATTGTTCACACATATATATATCAGATATATCATATATAAATATATATATATATATATATATATATATATATATATATATATATATATATATATATATATATATATATATATATATATATATATATACACTGTGGTCTTCCTGTGGTAGATGTTAAGTTAACTCTTTTGTCTTTCGGTAATGTTTTGCTTACTGTAAATAAACTATTTTTATACCAAAGAAGATTTGGGTCTTGTTTTATCTTCACACTAGCATTATTGCCCGGCGTTGCCCGGGTAGATATATAGATATAAAATTTTTCATGCATTCCATCAAAAAAATACTGGGCTGCACCCCCGCAAAATAAACACTTCGCTCCCCCCCCCGTCAACCCCCAGACCAACTCTCAAACCACCCCTCAGAACAAACCTCTTTTCCCCCGCGTATCGAATTAGACTGGTTGTGGTGAAGGGGCTGTATCCATATTTAAGAAGTGCGCTTAGGGGCACAAAAATCATTAAAAAATTAATTAAAAGAAACTAATTGAGCCCCAAATTTCGTTTTTCCTGATTTAAGTTTCTCGGGTCCTAAACATTAACTGTGCCGAATTTGGTCCCGGTGGGTGAAACAGTCTATGATTCTATAGCGGACAAACAAACAGACAAACTCTTTTATATATATAGATTAAGCTATACTGCACTCTGCTAATAGAATGCTAATAGATGCTGGATTATATGTAGTTACATATCGGCAAGAGAACATTTCACACGCCTTTTTTTTTTATTTCTTACACGTTTTACGAGACAAAAAACTTAAGTTAATACTTCCCTCTTTGAGTAAGTTAATACTTCTCTCCCTTTACAAACAGACAAACTCTTTTATATATATAGATTAAGCTATACTGCACTCTGCTTTGAATGCTAATAGATGCAGGATTATATGTAGTTACATATCGGAGCCAGGAGAACATTTCACACGCCTTTTTTTATGATTTCTTACACGTTTTACGAGGCAAAAAACTTAAGTTAATACTTCGCTCTTTGCAGGATGACGCTTGGAAAGTATATTTCGACGAACCTGCTCAAGACATCGTTGACGAATTTGCCATGAGATACGGCATCGAATCCATCTATCAGGCGATGACGTGAGTAGTTCAACCTCTCCTTGCTATACTTTCGTATTAACGTTTGCATGTATGAATTTAAAGTATTGCATTCAACTTTGAATTAGAAAATTAATTTATTCTCATTTCCAGCTCTTGAAACATGTGGGAATTTGATATTTAGTCGATTTTACAATCAGCTGTCCCTTCTACTTTGATTATTCCCTCTTATATATCTAACGGTCTATGTTGGTTCCTTTCTCGTGTTTTATATTGCATTCATTTAATATATTCCAAATTTTGTATTTACTAATATACACAGAAGGTCGTTCGTACTTTATGGAAACGATTTTGATAGTTAAGCTTTGTGTATAAATGCCATATTTTTTGCGGCGATTTGCATCTTTCTGATAGCCAGGGTTCTTGACAATACCTCTAGCTGTAGTTTTCCATGAAAGTAAACTTTTTCTGAGTACTGTCATGTCAATTTTATCCTATTCCTCATGGACCGTTTTCCAAATTCCGTTCAGTGTTCTTGGATGACGTTTTCGTAAGGCTCGTTTAAATAATCCGAAAGCTCAAAAGTCCATTGGAGAAGGGTCAGGAGATTTTACAGGTATTTCATTAAACGGTCTATGTTGGTTCCTTTCTCGTGTTTTCTATTGCATACATTTAATATATTCCAAAATTGGACCGTTTTCCAAATTCCGTTCAGTGTTCTTGGATGCCGTTTTCGTAAGGCTCGTTTAAATAAACCGAAAGCTCAAAAGTCCATTGGAGAAGGGTCAGGAGATTTTACAGGTATTTCATTAAACGGTCTATGTTGGTTCCTTTCTCGTGTTTTCTATTGCATACATTTAATATATTCCAAAATTGGACCGTTTTCCAAATTCCGTTCAGTGTTCTTGGATGCCGTTTTTGTAAGGCTCGTTTAAATAAACCGAAAGCTCAAAAGTCCATTGGAGAAGGGTCAGGAGATTTTACAGGTATTTCATTAAACGGTCTATGTTGGTTCCTTTCACGTGTTTTCTATTGCATACATTTAATATATTCCAAATTTTTTATTTCTAATATACACAGAATGTCGTTCGCACTTTATGGAAACGATTTTGATAGTTAAGCTTTGTGTATAAATGCCATATTTTTTGCGGCTATTTGCATCTTTCTGATAGCCAGGGTTCTTGACAATACCTCTAGCTGTAGTTTTCCATGAAAGTAAACTTTTTCTGAGTACTGTGATGTCAATTTTATCCTATTCCTCATGGACCGTTTTCCAAATTCCGTTCAGTGTTCTTGGATGCCGTTTTCCTAAGGCTCGTTTAAATAAACCGAAAGCTCAAAAGTCCATTGGAGAAGTGTCAGGTGATTTTACAGGTATTTCATTAAATGGGATACACTTTATTCCTGTTTCTGATTCTTTCTTTGCTAAATAAGCGGCAGTTGATTAAGACGTGTGACTATAGGCTTTGTCCATATTAAAGCTCAAAAGTCCATTGGAGAAGTGTCAGGTGATTTTACAGGTATTTCATTAAATGGGATACACTTTATTCCTGTTTCTGATTCTTTCTTTGCTAAATAAGCGGCAGTTGATTAAGACGTGTGACTATAGGCTTTGTCCATATTAAAGCTCAAAAGTCAATTGGAGAAGTGTCAGGTGATTTTACAGGTATTTCATTAAATGGGATACACTTTATTCCTGTTTCTGATTCTTTCTTTGCTAAATAAGCGGCAGTTGATTAAGACGTGTGACTATGAGCTTTGTCCATATTAAAGCTCAAAAGTCCATTGGAGAAGTGTCAGGTGATTTTACAGGTATTTCATTAAATGGGATACACTTTATTCCTGTTTCTGATTCTTTCTTTGCTAAATAAGCGGCAGTTGATTAAGACGTGTGACTATAGGCTTTGTCCATATTAAAGCTCAAAAGTCCATTGGAGAAGTGTCAGGTGATTTTACAGGTATTTCATTAAATGGGATACACTTTATTCCTGTTTCTGATTCTTTCTTTGCTAAATAAGCGGCAGTTGATTAAGACGTGTGACTATGGGCTTTGTCCATATTAAAGCTCAAAAGTCCATTGGAGAAGTGTCAGGTGATTTTACAGGTATTTCATTAAATGGGATACACTTTATTCCTGTTTCTGATTCTTTCTTTGCTAAATAAGCGGCAGTTGATTAAGACGTGTGACTATGAGCTTTGTCCATATTAAAGCTCAAAAGTCCATTGGAGAAGTGTCAGGTGATTTTACAGGTATTTCATTAAATGGGATACACTTTATTCCTGTTTCTGATTCTTTCTTTGCTAAATAAGCGGCAGTTGATTAAGACGTGTGACTATAGGTTTTGTCCGTATTAAAGCTCAAAAGTCCATTGGAGAAGTGTCAGGTGATTTTACAGGTATTTCATTAAATGGGATACACTTTATTCCTGTTTCTGATTCTTTCTTTGCTAAATAAGCGGCAGTTGATTAAGACGTGTGACTATAGGCTTTGTCCATATTAAAGCTCAAAAGTCCATTGGAGAAGTGTCAGGTGATTTTACAGGTATTTCATTAAATGGGATACACTTTATTCCTGTTTCTGATTCTTTCTTTGCTAAATAAGCGGCAGTTGATTAAGACGTGTGACTATAGGCTTTGTCCATATTAAAGCTCAAAAGTCCATTGGAGAAGTGTCAGGTGATTTTACAGGTATTTCATTAAATGGGATACACTTTATTCCTGTTTCTGATTCTTTCTTTGCTAAATAAGCGGCAGTTGATTAAGACGTGTGACTATGAGCTTTGTCCATATTAAAGCTCAAAAGTCCATTGGAGAAGTGTCAGGTGATTTTACAGGTATTTCATTAAATGGGATACACTTTATTCCTGTTTCTGATTCTTTCTTTGCTAAATAAGCGGCAGTTGATTAAGACGTGTGACTATAGGCTTTGTCCATATTAAAGCTCAAAAGTCCATTGGAGAAGTGTCAGGTGATTTTACAGGTATTTCATTAAATGGGATACACTTTATTCCTGTTTCTGATTCTTTCTTTGCTAAATAAGCGGCAGTTGATTAAGACGTGTGACTATGAGCTTTGTCCATATTAAAGCTCAAAAGTCCATTGGAGAAGTGTCAGGTGATTTTACAGGTATTTCATTAAATGGGATACACTTTATTCCTGTTTTTGATTCTTTCTTTGCTAAATAAGCGGCAGTTGATTAAGACGTGTGACTATAGGCTTTGTCCATATTAAAGCTCAAAAGTCCATTGGAGAAGTGTCAGGTGATTTTACAGGTATTTCATTAAATGGGATACACTTTATTCCTGTTTCTGATTCTTTCTTTGCTAAATAAGCGGCAGTTGATTAAGACGTGTGACTATGAGCTTTGTCCATATTAAAGCTCAAAAGTCCATTGGAGAAGTGTCAGGTGATTTTACAGGTATTTCATTAAATGGGATACACTTTATTCCTGTTTCTGATTCTTTCTTTGCTAAATAAGCGGCAGTTGATTAAGACGTGTGACTATGAGCTTTGTCCATATTAAAGCTCAAAAGTCCATTGGAGAAGTGTCAGGTGATTTTACAGGTATTTCATTAAATGGGATACACTTTATTCCTGTTTCTGATTCTTTCTTTGCTAAATAAGCGGCAGTTGATTAAGACGTGTGACTATAGGTTTTGTCCATATTAAAGCTCAAAAGTCCATTGGAGAAGTGTCAGGTGATTTTACAGGTATTTCATTAAATGGGATACACTTTATTCCTGTTTCTGATTCTTTCTTTGCTAAATAAGCGGCAGTTGATTAAGACGTGTGACTATAGGCTTTGTCCATATTAAAGCTCAAAAGTCCATTGGAGAAGTGTCAGGTGATTTTACAGGTATTTCATTAAATGGGATACACTTTATTCCTGTTTCTGATTCTTTCTTTGCTAAATAAGCGGCAGTTGATTAAGACGTGTGACTATAGGCTTTGTCCATATTAAAGCTCAAAAGTCCATTGGAGAAGTGTCAGGTGATTTTACAGGTATTTCATTAAATGGGATACACTTTATTCCTGTTTCTGATTCTTTCTTTGCTAAATAAGCGGCAGTTGATTAAGACGTGTGACTATGAGCTTTGTCCATATTAAAGCTCAAAAGTCCATTGGAGAAGTGTCAGGTGATTTTACAGGTATTTCATTAAATGGGATACACTTTATTCCTGTTTCTGATTCTTTCTTTGCTAAATAAGCGGCAGTTGATTAAGACGTGTGACTATAGGCTTTGTCCATATTAAAGCTCAAAAGTCCATTGGAGAAGTGTCAGGTGATTTTACAGGTATTTCATTAAATGGGATACACTTTATTCCTGTTTCTGATTCTTTCTTTGCTAAATAAGCGGCAGTTGATTAAGA
>OU015499.1:145453811-145488811 GCA_907164885.2 Dolomedes plantarius
ATATATCTTGTTCAAATTTTCAATCGTTAATAAAATACTTTTTATTCATCCATTCAAGTTCAAATACATTTTTTTAAACTTGTAGTGGATGACACTTGATGTTAATACAGTTTTTTCAAATATTAATTCATTAATTAAATTTAATTAATCGATTTTAGTTTTAGACCTAGAGCGTCTCTTGCTCTTGAATAGTAATTTCCCTCTTCTTACTCTGTAAACAGTAGCACTGCGGTAGCGCGGGCTCCTCCCGTCTTGTAGGTTGCGGGATCGAATCCCGAACCTGACAAATTTTTTCTCTCTCTTTCCCCCCCCCCCTCCTAATCTCGCACAGTAGGCAAGGTTCTGGCAGGCAATCCTTTTTTTCAATTCCTACTATTAGTTCACACTCAAATTTTTCTTTGTTGACCTAAGTAGGAATTGACTTTAAAAAATTTTGTTTTTATATTACTTGTTTATACAAAGATCAATAATGCGTATAAAAGTATTCATACACCAATTTGGTTGAATGGTGGGTTAGCTGGCACAGTTTTTTTTTTGCGCAAGTTCCAGGAAGAACATTTGCGCCAAACGCAAAACCACAGCAGAAAAATTACTTATATAAAAGGTATTACAGTCAGGCCCGGACTTAGAAAACCCAGGGCCCCTAGGCACTTGACATTTGGGCCCCCCACCATCTCGAAGCTAGTTTAGAAATTTAGCAAATTAAATGCACTAGTACAGAACATATAATTTTTAACTTTAATGACTTTAATAAACATTAGAATAATACAGTCTATGTAACTATAGTTACGTTATTCTATAAAATTTACAGAATCATACGACGAACTTTCTTCTGTGCAAAAGAATGAGCTAATGTAAAGCCACCGGGGCCTCTAGGCTGGCTGGGCCCCTAGGCCGGGACCTTGTAGGCCTAGGCAGAAATCCGGCACTGATTACAGTAGTTAAAAGATGTGTAAAGACGGTACAAAACAGTGATATATAGAGGGGATAAAACCAATAGTTTATACAGTTGATAAGAACAGTGATATAATAAAATAAAAGGGATAAAACCACAAACATATATTAAAAGCACTGATAGGCAGATGAGATCAAAAGTCATGTTTATAGGTGATGAAAACAAAGAAGGTAAAACATGAAAACCTCTGCATAAGATTTCGCAGTTAAGATTACAGTGAAACAGTAGAGAACTAGGGAGACAAAAGTAATAATAGAGTAAAACAATTTGAAATTTACCTTTAAGGTGACTGCCTACGTTGAAAATGCCATTTTTTTACTATTTTGATCAATTTTATTTTTTGCAAGAATTCTGTAATTCAATCTTTTCTCTTTTCAAAACCGTTTTGATTTTCATTCTACATTAATTAGAAGCAGAGTTATGGCTATTTTAAAAAACATCGTCTGATACAAAATTTAAGTGACACACGACTTTAAATGCGTTTTTCTCAGAATTATGTTTTTTAGCACAAATCTCTACCGTTATCATGATATCTCACATAATAATGTATATAATTTGATAAAATTTTCAGGAAATATTTTAGATGCTATTGTTAATGAGATTACGCACAATAATTGATGTATAGTAAATAGTTTTTTTGCTTGGGGCTGTTTTTATAAGGAAAGGAATGACGAATTGGGGAAAATTTTCATATTGGAACATAAAATTGTCTGTATTATTATTGCATTTTAAAATTTCTCTTAGATTGAGGGTCATTTTGAAGATAACTGTTATATGTATCATGTGTGAGAAGGAAATTAAAATAGTAGCATTAAAACTTTGTGCAGAGTGATAGGCGTTTTAGCTAAATTTCATTAAAAATTTCTTCAAATTGACCAATTTATAAAAAGGTATGGTATTTACAGGCAAGTTTTTTTATTTTTTATTTATTTTTAAATGCTATTTTACCATAAAAGACCAAAAAATCCTTAAAAAAACAATTTTTTTAAAAAATTGGCTCTGAACGTAGACAGTCACCTTAAAAGTGAAAATACCGAATTTAAAGCATGCAGAATTAGGGATATATCTGCTGATCTAATAACTCTGTTTCAATATTTTTTCCCTTTTGTGCCTAGAGAAAGTCTAAAAAAAAATTTGACTTTAGTATTTACAAAAATTTTATTTAAAAATTTTTTATCTCTTTAAAAGGCGCAAAAAGTATTTGCAAGTGTAATTTTTGCTTCAGAGAAAAAAAATTCCAGAGAACATTGACTCTCAAACGAAAATCCCTAAGGGAATTTAGCGAAACTAGCACAAAGGAACGTTGCACAAAATTTCATAGGGATATCGTGCGAGCAATTTTAGATATATCCCTTTTTAAGGTGACAAATCGTGAAAAATTCAAGCTTGAAGTAGAAATGCGCAGCATGTTACGAAGAATGCCGCTTTATGCCTTCGAAATTCTAAGAGAAAAACTTGTCTACCTGTTTTATGAACTTTCAAGGTGGACCTTCATACACCAGAGAGAGACTATATTAAGTTGTATTTGGAGTACACTACAATTTTATAGGTTTACTAGCTGAAAACCCGCGCTTCGCTACGGAGTACATTCAAATTAAATACAACGGTCAACGTATGCAATTTATGCCAAAAAATAAATATATATATTTATAATAAATGCGATGATCAATGCATACAATTGATGTAAAATATCTATCTATCTATATATATATATTTATAAAAAAATCGTAAGGGATATGCATTTTTTTTTTAATAATATCCAATCGTCTGCTGCATTAGAAAGAGAAAAAAATATTTTTTTGTCTATTTAGTTGTTACGCACGTGACGATAAATTTATTGAAAGTACCAGAAAAAGAAATCACGTGATCAGCATTTAATAAATTAAATTCTAAAAATTAATCTTTAAAAATTTACCAAAAATCAGGAAATGGAGGTAAAAATTCGAAAAAAATTTCATTTTGAAGGAATCTTTATGATCTTTTTCGTGATATAAATTTTATAACCCTCAATGTATTATTTTAAATGCAAACGTAAAAGAAGTTTAAAAAACAGCTTAAAAATTTAATTTAAAAAAATCTAAGAAGAATTTTTGAAAAATCTTTCTTAGTGCACCCCTACACTATTAGAAGAATCGCCATGCAAAATTTCAGCCCTTTAGGTCCAGCGGTTTGGTCTGTGCGTTGTATGTCAGTCAGTCAGCGAATGAATGAGTCAGTTACGGAACTGTTTTATATATATAGACTAGCTGAAAACCCGCACTTCGCTACGGAGTACATTCAAAGTAAAAACATCGGTCAATGTATGCAATTAATGCCAATATATATATAATAAATACGACGATCAATGTATATAATTGATGTAAAATATATATATATTTATAAAAAAATTGTAAGGGATATTTTTATAGACAAAATAATGTAGAAGAAGATATTCAAATTAAATCTAATATAAAGAATACTAAAGAATATAGTACAGTTAATATAGTACAGTTTCTAGAACATTTCTTTTACTGTATTTTAATATCTTTTTGGATAATGTCGAATCGTCTACCGCATTAGCAAGAAAAAAAATTATTTTTTGTCTATTTAGTTTTTATGCACGTGACGATAAATTTATTTAAAGTACCAGAAAAGGAAGTCACGTGATCAGCATTTAATAAATTAAATTCTAAAAATTAATCTTTAAAAATTCACCAAAAATCAGGAACTGGAGGTAAAGATTCGAAAAAAATTTCATTTTAAAGGAATTTTTATGATCTTTCTCGTGATATAAATTTTATAACCCTCAAATTATTATTTTAAATGCAAACGTAAAAAAAGTTTAAAAAACAGCTTAAAAATTTAATTTAAAAAAATCTAAGAAGAATTTTTGAAAAATCTTTCTTAGTGCACCCCTACACTATAAGAAGAATCGCCATGCAAAATTTCAGCCCTTTAGGTCCAGCGGTTTGGTCTGTGCGTTGTATGTCAGTCAGTCAGTGAATGAATGAATGAATGAATGAATGAGTCAGTTACGGAACTGTTTTATATATATAGATTACTGTCGTCAACCAAACCGTAATAGAACTGAGTCTCCCTTGATGTCTACATTGACTTCCACCAAGTATAGAAATCATAAGGTCGAGGAAAATGCACATGTCACGCCCTTTGCCATCTTGAACACCTCGTGTTTTCTTAGTGGCTTTTATCTTTAGAGAACAATCGAGAAAGCAATCTTCTATACCGTGGTATAGAAGCTCTGCAGAGGTGGGGAACCTGTAAATAAGGTAGTAATAAAGAAGGCCGCATAAGTTGATAAACCTATAAATGCGACTTTTATGAAATTATTATAGTTAGATATAGTTTTAACAATTTGGTGCATAATATAGAAAAATAACAAAAAAAAAATTAAGTCCTTATTTATTTATTTATTATTTGACATAAAAAGTTACAATATAAAATATTTTTGTATTCACATAAGGATAAAAACTTGTTATAACATTAATCATTAATTATTATTTTTTTTGCAGAAAATATAATACGTTTAGTCAATCACAACAATAATAGAAAGAAAATAGTTTTGTGTAGAGATCATATTAACATGTCTGGTAGTATTGCTAAGAAACTCTGAGCATTAAATTACATATAAAGTGTAGTTAAAGTATCATACAATCAAGGTAAATGAAGCTCATTTGGATAAATATACAATTTCAAAATGTCAACTTTATTTTGGCCGACACTGTACATACATTCATGCCGTTCTTTATTTAATTCTATTGATTTGGAAATTGTTGTAATCTATATAATTAAATATTAATTAACCTTTAGCTTACGGGGCCCATTTTTCCGAATCCCTCTTTAAAACGAGAAATTTCACACCCCTTTTGTAAGAACGGCCATTAAGGGGGTTATATATATATATATATATATATATATATATATATATATATATATACATATATATATATACATATATATATATGTATATATATATATGTATATATATGTATATGTGTATATGTATATATGTATATGTGTATATGTATATATATGTATATGTGTGTATATATGTATATATATGTATATATATATGTATGTATGTATATATGTATATATATACATATATATATGGTATGTATGTATGTATATATATATATATGTATGTATGTATGTATATATATATATGTATATATATGTATGTATATATATATATATGTATGCATGTATATATATATATATATATATATATATATATATATATATAGACATATATATATATATGTATGTATGTATATATATATATATGTATGCATGTATATATATATATATATATATATATATATATATATATATATATATATATATATATATATATACATATATATATATATATATATATATATATATATATATACATACATATATATATATATATATATATATATATATACATATATATATATGTATGTATGTATGTATGTATATATATATATATATATATGTATATGTATGTATGTATGTATATATATATATATGTATGTATGTATGTATATATATATATATGTATATATATGTATGTATGTATATATATATATATATGTATGCATGTATATATATATATATATATATATATATATATATATATATATATATATATATATATATACATATATATATATATATATATATATATACATATATATATATGTATGTATGTATGTATGTGTATATATATATATATATATATATATATGTATATGTATGTATGTATGTATATATATATATGTATGCATGTATATATATATATATGTATGCATGTATATATATATATATATGTATGTATGTATATATATATATATATATGTATATATATATATATATATATATATATATATATATATATATATATATATATATATATATATATTCATTCATTCTTGTGATACATGCTATCCCACCCCGTAAGGAAAAGGTTAATGCAAGTGCTAGCTTTTATGAAGGCCGCAAGAGAAGATCACGGAGGCCGCATGTGGCCTCAAGGCCGCGCGTTCCCCACCTCTGTTTTATACCCTTGACAAACACTCTTGGATGTCCATTATTAGCCTTGCCTACCATCTTTATATTTTCTTCAAATTCCATTCATAGAGGCATGCTGTTATTTCCTTATTTGTTTCTGCCTATTGAAAGCCACGAGATGTGGAGAGCGGTGCTGTGGATCCCCAGGGGTTTCCAGAAAGCCCAAAGGCACCGAGAACCTCCAAAGAGTTCCAGAAAGTTGAAAGGCACAGATGACAAATCAATTCTTAGATTTAACACGAAGGGAAACTCGAGGCTTAAAAGCTTTGCCTGACCCAGGGGGACTATCCATCAAGTTCTGATGCCTGGCTCCGCAAAAGACGCGAACTTTGCTCGAGAGGAAATTCAGAACTGAATGTATATTTGAATTTATCACGAAAGCTAAACTCAGGAAGAAATTAAGGGCTTTATTTAAGAAACAGATGGTTTTGAGTGCTGTTATTTCAAAATATGGAATTGTATTTTGATAATTTAAGTTTGGTACGTTTCCTTGCACCATTATAACTGACTTAGATTTTTTTTTATGAACTTCCATTGTGTGGATAAATTAGACGTCAAGATTAATAACGTAAGGTTCTAAATTAATTTTTGAATGTCAGCGAGTAATCCAGTTATATTCATTTTTTTCTGATAAATCACCACTTAGAGGAATAGCCTATATGAAATTTGCCTTGCTGCAGTTACAGAAAAAATCGATCTAAAAAAAATTATTCGGAGAAGCACTACAACCTCGCCTTCACACGAAAAATTACTTTCTACCGATAATTTATTAGACAAAGCATATTTTCACCCTTTCTTTATTTTACTAGGTCCAGGAACTGTCGAGTCCGCCGCGTGCCAGCACAGTCGTGAAAGACTGCGTGAAGGCTTGCCTACGCTCGACGTACCAGTTCCTGTTCGAGAACTGTTACGATCTGTACGGGCGGGAGTTCCAGGTGGAACCCCAAGACAAGAACCGGGAAGGAGGAGATGATCACGGTCCCAGCCTGCACAACCTCGACTTCTGGCACAAGCTCATCGCGCTCATGGTGTCTGTGATAGAGGAGGACAGGAACAGCTACACACCCGTTCTCAACCAGTGAGTGTTGCTACCCTTTCCTCTTTTTCCGTCGCAGTTTTTTCCTGTTGCGGAATGGCAACATTTTCTTTTGCCTGCCGTGGTTTACTTACTGTGCAGGTGTTCTCTTGATCTGCCCCCTGACGAGGAATGCAGTTTTGGATTTAGAAGTTTAGCTTCTTTCATTCTGTCATGTATAACTATGTTAAAATGTAGGAAATCCGTAGTACTGTACCATTAGTGAGTGGAAATTGTTAGCCCATTTGGGATGTGTACTTTTTAACTTAAATAAGGTAGCTAAGTGCAACTGGGAATGGGCCACTAACACAAGTTGTGTTGGTAGTTAACTTTGGACAAATAAGGTCAATGCACCTATAATGGGCCATGTCCCTATAATGGACCGCCCTTTAGAAATGTCGAGAAATTAAGGGTCTATTGTTACCTAAGGCAGTAGAAGGGGTGAGGGTCATTGGCCGTGTCCCGGCCAATGACCCTCACCCCTTCTACTGCCTTAGGTAACAATAGACCCTTAATTTCTCGACATTTCTAAAGGGCGGTCCATTATAGAGACATGGCCCATTATAGGTGCATTGACCTTAATATAGACATTGAAAAAGTTAAAGTTTAATTTTTTTATACGGCTCCTGGACTGGTATTGCCGTGTTGTCAGTTAGAAAATATGATTCGTTGATTTGGCTTTATTTGACTGGATTTCGGCCTGGGGGTGGTTGAGTGCTCATTTGGTGAGCTTGTCTTCTGGACCAGCGTGTCCCGGCTGAGCGGTTTGCTGTCGGGACGATGAGGCATCTGAATTTGAACCGTTTAAGCAAATGCTGAGGTCGGTCGTAACCTTCGGATTCTGTCATGTTTAGAGAAAAATTTACTTTTTTTTATTTCAGGATCATTGTCATTTGCGGTGATCTATATTAACTTAAGGTATCACGCGATAGGCATGAGCAGAACTGTACAGAAATAGTCTTTGAAAATAGACCCATTGCAGTGGATGGAGTTCAGTATTTTCAGGAGGTTGTAAGAAAATTCCGAGTCGCGAGATTCGTTAAGTTTAAAATTCCCCACGTGGGTCATTTAGTGATACGTGAAACCTACGGCAAACGCTCCCTGCGCACAAAGCACTGATTCCCTAATTGGCTTTTTCAAAATGACGTCAAATCACTCAAGCAGAATTAAAATTATCTTTCGTTAGATTTCTAGCTCAGAACATCGAACTAAATTGTTGTTAAATCGTCAAACATGTAAACTTAAATTTGAAGCTTTTTTCTTGATACACTTTCAGCATGAGATATCCAGGTATGGAAGAAAAAGAAATATACATTAATCTCTTAAATTGTGCTAACCTTAACTTCACTTTAACTTAATCTTAACTTATCTTAACCTTAATCTTAACCTTATCTATCTAACTAACCTTATCTCTCTAACCTTATCTCTCTAACCTTAATCTAATCTTAATCTTAACCTTATTCTAAAACTTAACCTTAACTTAACCTTAACTTAAATATGTGCTAACCCCTGTCTTAAATTGTGCTAACCACTATCCAGTTACCAAAGGTCTATAAGTAATTTGGCTGAAAGCAGAATCTGCTCGATTTTATGTTCGCCACTCTGTGACTTCAATAACCAAAGAATTACTTATATGACATCTAAGTCAAAGCTAGTCGAAAAGGGAAAATATTTCTTTCTCGCCTTTCCCAGATGTCCATACTCCCTTGTACTGACGATTTTCCATCGCTTCTACGGGACAAGAGTTTAGAGACATCTTATGATATTCACTGATCTGTGAGTTCAGGGAAAAAGATATTTACTTGGATAAAATTTAAGACTGTTCATTAGTTTAAGTCAATGTTTGTGCTATAGTAATTTCTGAAGAGTTGTGCTTCATTCTCAAACGTAACTTCATAGATTTACTATTCAGTTTTGTATTCTGAATTGTTATATTCCTTGGCACTTTCTAATTGAAACCGTTTCATTCAGATTTTTTTCTCGATTTTTTTAACCTAAAATTCTTTAAAATTTTTCCAATTAAAGGTTGTAAATCGATTTTACTTCTTTAAACTGATAACAGATGGTAGCACTAGCAATTTATCTGCTCGTTTAACTTTAATGCATTGAATGCAAGTTAAAAATAAGCGAGAAAAGGTGTTTGCACTCTGCAAACGGCGCCGCTCAGTGGGTTTTAAAGTGGTCCCCGAGAAATTTCGTCAAGGGGGCTCGCAAACTATCGCCAATTGCATTACATCACTTATTGTATACAGCCTCTGGCTGCAATATTTCCACAATTGCTTTTAATATGGTATCAAAAGCATTTTTTCGCCCAATATACTTCCACATGAATTCTTAAAGGTACGACTCACAACCTTTTACGTTGCATCTCCAAATGCTTTCATCGGTAACAAAGCTTCTTTTGGGTCTATTTTCGCATAATAGATTGCGAGGTAAAATGTCTCCTTACTGAAAGAACGAAAGGCATCTTCATGAACTTCTCTGTAAATTGAAGACTGTTAACATTTAATGACTGATTTGACTGGCTTCTGACGTCACAGAGTGGCGTTAGAACAGAGTGGCGTTAGTTCTGACGCCACACTGTGACGTCAGAAGCCAGTCAAAGAGTGGCTAAAGTCACAGAGTGGCGAACATACAAGCGGGTTGATTCTGATTTCGCCCAAATTACTTATAGACCTTTGGTAATTGGATAGTGGTTAGCACATTTAAGGACTAATTTGACGTCATTTTCCCGAAGAAAATCCTGCTTTAATCAACACAAAGTAGGATTGAAATGGAAATAGATTTAGGATTGAAACGAAGTTGGGTTAGTTAGGACTATATGCCGTTTGGTGATGGTTTGCGACCTCCTTTGGCAAAATATCACGGGGGACCGCTTTAATAAGGAAGTACCTATTCCTTTAGAATATTTTTTAAAGGAAATATTCTAAAGGAATAGGAAGAATTCCTTTTGAATATTTCTAAAGGAATATTTTCCTTTGGAATAGGAAAATATTCCTTTAGAAAAAATTTAAAGGACAATTAAAGGAATATTTTCCTTTGGAATAGAAAGAATTCCTTTAGGATATTTTTTAAAGGAAATTTTTTAAAATCCGTAGTACTGTACCATTAGTGAATGGAAATTGTTAGCCCATTTGGGTTGTGTACTTCTTAACTTAAATAAGGTAGCTAAGTGCAACTGGGAATAGGTCACTAACACAAGTTGTGTTGGTAGTTAACTTTGGACAAATAAGGTAAATGCACCTATAATGGGTCATGTCCCTATAATGGGCCGCCCTTTAAAAATGTCGAGAAATTAAGGGTCTGTTGTTACCTAAGGCAGTAGAAGGGGTGAGGGTCATTGGCTGCCAGCCCCTTCTACTGCCTTAGGTAACAACAGACCCTTAATTTCTCGACATTTCTAAAGGGCGGTCCATTATAGGGACATGGCCCATTATAGATTAAGAAAAGATCCATTATAGATAAGGAAAATGCTGCAAAGCTTCTTCCCTTTCATTAGATATGATATTATCTCCGTTCAGAATCCACTAAATGTGTCGGGGGATATGTCCTCCTCTGTCTGTGGCCCTAGTGAAACTAGAAGGTGACCGTAATTTCCAAAGCCAACTACCCTAACAGACTTCAGGAATTAAAATTAAGTGACAGTAAGGAAAATCGATGAATATTAGATATTTCCCAGTTTTATATTACAGTATAAAACTTCAAGGTTTATTTCTGGACACAACAAACCGTAACAGAATCCCTTTCCGCCCAAATGGTGTTTGAAATTCATAAATTACTTCCAAAATACCTAAGAATACCCTGGTTTCTAATAAGCCGTGAAATTAATAATACAGGAGAGAAACATTTTATAGTGACCGTGAAGTATTATTTTTTTTATTCAGTCGATAGATTCGTATTGAATTTTATACCTTTCATGTGAATGTTAAAGTTAAACTATTATGGTAGCATTTTTTCTAACTCAAATTGTTAAAATCTTTCCAGATTTCCTCAGGAGCTCAACTGCGGACAACTTAGTGCAGCAACTATGTGGAGTCTGTTTGCAGTTGACATGAAATATGCTTTAGAAGGTTAGTGACATTGGAAAGAAAAATTAAAAATGTATTCAATGGCTTTTTTATTCCTGCATAAATCTCTCGTTGGATATGTTTTTTGTTCATGAAACACTGAATTCAATAATTTAATAAATTTGTCATTTATTTTAAATGTAATTTGAGTATTCTTTGTTCATGGTAAAATAAACGGAATAATTTAATAAATTTTTCTTTTATTTAGTATATAATTTGAGTATTCACAGTTCTTGAAACCCTAAACTCGATAATTTAATAAATTTTCATTGATTTTTAATATAGTTAGAGTGTTTGTTCTTTGATCATGGAAAACTACATTCAAAAATGTAATAAATTTTTCATTTATTTTAAATGTAGTTTGACTATTGTTTGTTCATGGAAAACTAAACGCAATAATTTAATAAATTTTTCTTTTATCTTGATTATAGTTTATGTATTCTTAGTTCATGAAACCCTAAAGTCGATAATTTAATAAATTTTCATTTATTTTAAATATAGTTTGAATGTTTGTTCTTTGTTCATGGAAAACTACATTCAAAAATGTAATAAATTTTTCATTTATTTTAAATGTAGTTTGACTATTGTTTGTTCATGGAAAACTAAACGCAATAATTTAATAAATTTTTCTTTTATCTTGATTATAGTTTATGTATTCTTAGTTCATGAAACCCTAAAGTCGATAATTTAATAAATTTTCATTTATTTTAAATATAGTTTGAATGTTTGTTCTTTGTTCATGGAAAACTACATTCAAAAATGTAATAAATTTTTCATTTATTTTAAATGTAGTTTGAGTATTCTTTGTTCATGGAAAATTAAATACAATAATTTAACAATTTTTTCGTTTATCTTAAAAATAGTTTGATTATTCTTAGTTTATTAAACACTAAACTTGATAATTTAATAAATTTTTCTTTCATTTTAAATGTAGTTTAGTATTCTTAGTTTATGAAACACTATATTTGATATTTTAATAAATTTTTCATTTTTTTAAAGTCAGTTTGGGTATTCTTAGTTTATTAAACACTAATTTTGTCAATTTAATAAATTTTTCATTTATTTTAAATGTAGTTTGAGTATTCTTTGTTCATGGAAAATTAAATACAATAATTTAACAATTTTTTCGTTTATCTTAAAAATAGTTTGATTATTCTTAGTGTATGAAATACTAAATTTGATAATTTAATAATTTTTCTTTCATTTTAAATGTAGTTTAGTATTCTTAGTTTATGAAACACTAAATTTGATAATTTAATAAATTTTTCTTTTATTTCAAATGTAGTTTGAGTATTCTTTGTTCATGGAAAACTAAACACAATAATTTAATAATATTTCTTTTATTTTAAATGCAGTTTGAGTATTCTTTGTTCATCAAAACTCAATAATTTACTAAATTTTTCCTTTTTTTAATGTAGTTTAAATATTCTTAGTTTATGAAACACTAAACTTGATAATTTAATAAAAAATTTCTTTTATTTTAAATGTAGTTTGAGTATTCTTAGTGTATGAAACACTAAATTTGATAATTTAATAATTTTTCTTTCATTTTAAATGTAGTTTAGTATTCTTAGTTTATGAAACACTAAATTTGATAATTTCATAAATTTTTCTTTTATTTCAAATGTAGTTTGAGTATTCTTTGGTCATGGAAAACTAAATACAATAATTTAATTATATTTCTTTTATTTTAAATGCAGTTTGAGTATTCTTTGTTCATCAAAACTCAATAATTTACTAAATTTTTCCTTTTTTTAAATGTAGTTTAAATATTCTTAGTTTATGAAACACTAAACTTGATAATTTAATAAAAAATTTCTTTTATTTTAAATGTAGTTTGAGTATTCTTAGTGTATGAAACATTAAATTTGATAATTTAATAATTTTTCTTTCATTTAAAATGTAGTTTAGTATTCTTAGTTTATGAAACACTAAATTTGATAATTTAATAAAAATTTTCTTTTTTATTTTAAATGCCATTTGAGTATTTTTATAATCCCCAAAGCACTATACTAGATGAATACGTAACAATTTTATAAGTTTGTTAACAATTTAATTTCACTTTTGTTACATATTTTGTTTCTATGATACTCATTGTGTTGAATAAATTACCTTGTATTTCGCGATCTTCCACTAGGCATGTTCACTAATTTTGCTTTCTGTTTCCAGAGCACGAGCAACATAGGTTGTGTAAAAGTTCGGCGTACATGAATCTTCACTTTAAAGTTAAATGGTTTTATAACAATTATGTCAAAGACGTCCCTCCATACAAAGAAACAGTACCTGAATACCCAGCGTGAGTATCATGTTGTTTTCGAACGTTTAGGAAATATAAAGTTTGTCTGTCAGCTGAATATACAGGGTAGATTAAAAGTAGGTATATAATATACAGATGGGATGATGATAATTTTTTTTAATGTAGAATTTGAAGATCATTGATGAAGATTGATCATTGATCAGCATTGATTATTGATCAACACAAATCATTCAACATAGATCAACATTGATCATTGATAAGCACTGATCATTGTACATTGATCATTGATAATAGATAATTTTTTGTGAACATTATTGATGATCTTCAATGATTTTTGATGGGATGAGGATCATACATAATGACATTAAAGTATTCGGTGATGGTTTGTTTTATCATTATTCGTGACATTTAAATTGATTTTGTGTACATTTCGTGGATGGATCTCCCCAGATATTGGCATGAAGTCAGTACTGAGTTGATTAACATTCAGTTAATTTCCCATTTAAGATTCCCATATTTCCCAAAAATTAACTTGAAAATGAAATAACTTTTCTAGTATTTAATTAATGAGAAATACTCGGCTAATATGTTCATTTCAGTTTTAGATTTAAAAATTAAATACAATCTAATTTTTATAGACTTAAAAGATTAAATTTAAATTTTAAATCCTTTGTATTTTTTTTTTCAGGGTACAAGTCGTTTAACACTGTGACAGTAGTTCAGTTATCGTCAGTTCAGTTATATCAGTTCAGTTATCGTCATAATAATAGTTCATTATCGTCTCCAACCTATCTGAAACAATTTCACGTACAGTTCGGCACCCATCGCTGAATCAATGTCTATAAATGCAACTATTAGGACATTCTTCATTTCGTTCACTTGTTAGGGCGCATTTTACTAGGGTTACTTACGTCGTATATATGTATATATATATATATATATAAGAGCTTGTCTGTTTGTTTGTCCGCTATAGAATCATAGACTGTTTCACCCACCGGGACCAAATTCGGCACGGTTAATGTTTTGGACCCGAGAAACTTAAATCAGGAAAAAAGAAATTTGGGGCTCAATTAGCTTTTTTTTTAATTAATTTTTTAATGTTTTTTGTGCCCGATAGAGGTGCGTCTACCCCCTTTGGATTCTCCTCAACCAGCTGCGTTAAGAGGGGTGGTTTGAGGATGACGGAGGGGGGGGGGGGTCAAATTCCAATGCGCGGGTGAAAGAGGGTTGGGCTCTGGCTCCCCAGATAAACACAACTTTCCTGGCTCTGCTATGTGTTGCAGTAATGGAAAAGTACAATTGCCTACAATTCAAGAACCACCCGAGCCTTTGAGAACATTACTCACAGGTAATACATCTGATTCAAAACATTTCTTACAAAACATACAAGCTTAAGGAAAAAGGCTTCATGGGAAATCAAGCCTTACTTTGATTAAATAAAGGGGATAACGCATCTTGCACTTTACCTCTTGGGTGAAATGGAAAAAAGTGCGTTTTTAAGGGAAAAATAAATAATAAAGCCAAATGTAAATTATAAAACTTATTTCTTATTTAAACAGTGGATCAAAAAAATCTAATTAAATCTAATTGAACAGTATCTAACAGGTATAATTTAACAGTAAACTTATTCAATCCAAACGTGCGAATCACGCAACACGGTGTTATTAATTCTCAATAAAATCAGACGAAGGTCCGCAGGCTCAAAGTTTCTTTCTTTCTTATTGTTTGTATATCATTTCAATAGAAACGCGCTAAGCGCATTCTGTCTGGCCAGATGAACATGAAGAGCGGGAGTGCAGCCCAGTATTTTTTTGGTGGAATGCATGAAATATTTTATATCTATATATCTACCCGGGCAACGCGGGGCAATAATGCTAGTATATATATATATATATATATATATATATATATATATATATATATATATATATATATATATATTAATATTATATATATATATATATATATTAAACCTCGGGGGTCGTAGGGTAAGAAGATCATTCATAAACATTTTTTTCACTACACCCCAAAATTTTCAGTACTGATCCAAAATCCAATTTCTCTGTTCTTTACTTAACTTCCTTGTCATCATTCTTAATACGTAAAGAATTTTTTTCAAAATTTACTGTATTACTGTGCACCTACTTTTGAGCCACCCTGAGTCTGCGATTACTTTCTACGAAAATCGTAATTTTGTAATGAAATGTTTCAACTGTGGCCATTTTTTTAATATAATTTCTGTATTTCCTAACCGAATATTTAGTTTATTCTACTATTCTTTTCAAATTTTTAGTATAATTTCTGTATTACATAACCGAATATCTAGTTTATTCTACTATTATTTTTAAACTTTTTATTTTACAGTGCTTAATTTCTAAAATAACAAAATGTCTTTTTCGGAGTTACTTAAGGTGACTAAATACGTCATTTTTTTTCCATCATTTATTTCAACTTTAAAATATAGCATTGAGAAATTTTATCTAATATTATTTCTATTTTAATTATATTATTTTATTTGCAAACAATAAATATATTTTGTAAATAATGTTTAGGGAAATGAAACTTTCACAGCCTTTTTCTTTAAATAATGCTACAACCTATGATTTTCAACTTCTTAATTGGATTTAATGTGAAGAAACTGGAACAATATTATGAAATTTCCTAATTTACCATGATAGTTTAGAATTTTGGCTAGGGTATACATCTTATTATTGTATTTTACGTTCCAAACCCCATTTTGGCTGCGGTACGAATGGCGGACCGGACGCCAAAAGGGGCGATTATTTGTGACTATAGTAACCCATCAAATTAGTAACCCCTTTTAGACATATGGAAGTCGCTCCTTATGTCTAAAGGGGAGTGGTCTTTCCTTGGATTTTTGTTATTTTGAGGCGGGATTTTTGGGGGGGGGGGGGGTAATTTGGTTCTTAATAATTTATTCAGGGGTAGGGCGGGTCTATACCAATTCTTAATAATTAATTAAATTCATGCATTATTTGTGCGTTTCAAAGATTATAGCTATATTTTTCTGTTTTATACAATTCTGTTTATAATTAATGTTTGAAAAATATTGTATACTCTTATAATTAATTAAATTCATGCATTATTTGTGCATTTCAAAGATTCTAGCTATATTTTTCTGTTTTATGCAATTCTGTTTATAATTAATGTTTGAAAAATATTGTATACTCTTATAATTAATTAAATTCATGCATTATTTGTGCGTTTCATAGATTATAGCTATATATATGTATATTTGTAAAATATATGTATATTCTTTGAAACGCACAAATAATGCATGAATATAATTATTTATTAAGAATCGGGAAAAACTCGACACGCCTTTGAATAAATTATTAAGAATCGGGATTGACCCCCAAAAAAAATCCCGCCTCTAAATAAAAAAAAACCACGAATGACGCTCTTTTGAGTGGGATAATGCTTTCAACGCCAATTTTGGTGTTCGGGAGCGAAATTTCGCCAAAATCTCACCAAAACGGTCCTCCTTTAGTACCACACCCTAATTTTGATACAAAAGTAGATTTGAAGTAAATTCAAAATAAGCAATCATAAATTATAAAAGTATTTTTTTATTGGCTAAATTTACTTGAAAATGAAATAACTTTTCTAGTATTTAATTAATGAGAAATACTCAGCTAATATGTTCATTTCAGTTTTAGATTTAAAAATTAAATACAATCTAATTTTTATAGACTTAAAAGATTAAATTTAAATTTTAAAGCCTTTGTATTTTTTCAGGGTACAAACCCGTAGCTCTCGGTTAGTACTTATTTACAATAGAGAAATACTCAGCTAATATGTTCATTTCAGTTTTAGATTTAAAAATTAACTACAATCTAATTTTTATAGACTTAAAAGATTAAATTTAAATTTTAAATCCTTTGTATTTTTTTTCAGGGTACAAACCCAGGGCTCTCGGTTAGTACTTATTTACAATATGTAGATCAAATGAACCCTTGGTCTTAGCTTAATGTATTAAATAAGCTTTAATTTCGCAAACTTCATGTCTAAGAGAATTTTTAAATAAACAGGCAATTTACCTAAATATTTTGCTGATTATCCTTTCTTTAAACTGATTATAAATGAACTTCACTTTTGTCAAAAAAAAATTGATGAAACCTAATTTAAAAGTGATCAGATATATTTTACCACCTCTGTAATTACAACAGTCTGCATAAAATTATATATCAAAGTAATACATCTTAATATTAACTTGATTGAATTTTTGACTATGAAATTAATTTTTTTGCTGTGTCTTAAAAGTTATTAACACACAACTAGTGTTTGCAAAAATAAAAGGAAAAATATTATTCAAACCTAACAAAATAATATGAGGAATTATAAATGCTCTTGAAAACTTTAAAGGCAATTATATGAACTTCGTGATTTAGTCAATTGCTTCAAGTCAATTGCCCAGTCAATTTGCTTCAAGAGTCATCCGGAGTGTTACGTGTACTGTCTCCTGTGATACATCTTGTCATTTTTACCTTCAAGGAACAAATCCAGTACCCCCTTGAGATTAAGCGCATAAAAAGCCACGCCCTTTTTAATCAACAAGGCTCAAATCTATAACCCCAGTGAGATGATGCACACAGAGAACCACGCCCTATCTTTCTCACTTTCATAAGCAGAATGCAAATCCAATACCTTCCCATGAGATGATGCACAAAGAGCAACGCCCTTACTCACTCTTTCTTCAAAAGGAAGCAAATTCAACACTCTCCGTGAGATGATACACACAAAGAGACGCGTTCTGTCGCTCTCACATTCATCAACAGAACTCAAATCCAATACGTCCTGTGAGATCACGCCCACAGAGAACCTTGCCCTGTCTGTCTCACTTCCACGGCACGCAAATCAAATACCGCCTCCTCCTCATAAGATGATACACGCATAGCCCCCGACTTTACTCCCACTTTCTTCAGAAGGAGGCAAACCCGATACTCCTTGTGGGAGGATTTACACGGAGCGCCACGCCCTGTCTGTCTCACTTTCATCAACAGGACTCAAATCCAGTACGCTCCGTGAGATCCCGCCCACAGAGAACCTCGCCCTGTCTGTCTCTCTTCCACAGTACACAAATCAAATACCCCCTTCCTCCTCGTCATAAGATGATACATGGACATCCCTGACTTTACTCCCACTTTTTTCAGAATGAGGCAAACTCGATACGCCTTGTGATGCTACAGTCACACACATCTAGACACGCAGTCCCCTGACACTTGTTGACACATTTGGGGATCGATTAGTTACGGTCCTCCCCCCAAGGTCCCTCGAATCTCTTTGATCATCTGCTGAAGAACCGCTCGACCAAAGGATCGCTGCACAGAGCGCTGCCCATAAATCACCCGTTTACCCCTCTGTACTTTGCAGTGCAGATGTGTGTGACTGAAGCATGAGACGATATACACAGAGCGCCATGCCCTGTCTGTCTCACTTTCATCAACAGAACTCAAATCCAATACGTCCTGTGAGATCACGCCCACAGAGAACCTCGCCCTTTCTGTCTCACTTCCACGGCACGCTAATCAAATCCCCCCTCCTCATAAGATGATACACGAGCAGCCACGATTTTACTCCCACTTTCTACAGAAGGAGGACAAACCTGATACGCCTTGTGAGATTATGCACACCGACGGCCTGTCCTACCTGCCTCACTTTCATCCATAGGACGTAAATCCAATATCCTCCATGAAATGATGCACGTAGATACACGGCCTTACTCCCACTTTCATCAAAAGGGGGCAAATTCAATACTTTCCGTGAGATGATACACTCGGAGAGCCTAGCTCTCTCTTTCTCACTTCCATGATAGGACGCAAATCTAATACCATTCTAAGAGATGATGCGCGCAGAGCCACAAAAACTCTCTTTCTGTCTTCTAAAAGACATTAATCCAACACGCCCCAAAAGATGATGTTGAAAGCACTTTGATCTCTCTCTCACTTTTATATTAAAAGGATGCAAATACGATACACCTTGTGAGATGATAAACACAGAGGGTATCTCTCTGTCTGTCTCACTTTTATCCATCGGGCGCAAATCTAATTCCCCCTATGCGATGATCAGGCCCTGATTTTTCATTCCCCCGAATGTTGACCTTATGTTGGTCCGAATGTTGGTTTAAAATTTTATTTTAAAAGAAAAAATTCCCAATTCAAATTTTTTTATTGTACTTTTTTTAATGGCATTTTTTATATATATTTTCAAATTTGATTGATTGGTTCATGATATGTATAGTTATATGTATATGTTATTCATCATATGTATGTTATAGAGTATATAAGGGATTAATAAGTTTTTCTGGTTGCATTGTATTGGTATTTTAATGATAAAATTAATATGTCGTATTGCTTTTTGTTATTTGATAATGCTCTAGGCTTCTACGCTTCAAATAGCCAATTCTTGGTAAAATGGTGCTTTCACAATGATTCATGATTATCTTTTGTGTGTGTCTATTTTGGAAATTTTATGCCCACATCAGTGTTAGGGGGCCCCCATCCCAAGTTATGTCTATGGTCCAGAATTTTCTAAATCGGGCCCTGGCGATGATACACGCTGAGTGACGCCCTTATTTCTACTTTCTTCAAAAATGGCAAATCCGATATGCGTTGGGATATGATGCGCAGAGATCCACACTCTGTCTCTCTCATATCCATCAAAAGGATGCAAACCCCCGTACGCCCCGTGAAGTTGGAACATTTGTGGAGTGTTTTACCCTTTAAGACTGTTCAACTTATTTAGATGTCGTATACTTTGTGATAAACTGTGTTCATTTGGTTTCACAGTGAATGAGAAAGTTTATTTTTTGCACTTCTTTCTGTAGATGGTTCGAACCGTTTGTGATGCAATGGTTGAACGAAAATGACGATGTCTCCCTGGAATACCTCAACAGTGCCTTTTTGAGAGATAAGAAAGATGGGGTAAGGCTAAAAATGTTTTGTCTTTCTTAGGCCGTCTGCACACGGAGCAACTCAAAAGAAACTGATAACTGACTCGAATGACAAACCAGTCCGTGATGAGTCGCAACCTATGTAATTGAATGGAGCCACGCACACGGCGCAACTGGTTACAAACCCGTCGGACGGGTTTATGACGTCATTATTAGTATTATGACGTCAAAATGACGGGTTACCTTCTAGTAAATAATAAAATTAAAATGCCTGCTAAAATATGTCCTGCTATAAATAAAATTCTTTACCTCAATTCTTAAAATTTTAAAAATTTCCAACATCGTTTCACTCACCCCAAATCCAAACTTATCTTGTTTGCCTACCATTGGTTGGTAACCTGATTTTTTTTTTTTTCATTTCCTATTGGTTTCCAATCCGGCTGGGAAATTTGTATTATTTTCTTCTTCAAACGCCAAGGTAAAAAAAAAAATACTTTGTTTTAAACTTCCTTTCAGATAATTACGTAAACTTTTTCTTTTTCAATCACGAACTCTCGAATCGTCTGAGATCCCTCCCCCCCTTTTTAATTCTTTACTATCTCTGTTGTTTTCTCTTTCATGATCGTATCATACATACAGTCAGAAGCGTCTGTAATCACGAGGGCTCAGCCCATGTAATACAGTTAACAAGAAACTTTCCCGTAAAGCCTGGGTTCGATTTCTAAATTGGACAGTTTAAAAAAATTCTTTATAGCTCAGTACATGGTTAAGGTGACTGTCTACGTTCGGAGCCAATTTTTTTTTTTTTTAAATTGTTTTTTTAAGGATTTTTTGGTATTTTATGGTAAAATAGCATTTAAAAATCAAAAAAATAAAAAATAAAAAAAAAAACTTGCCTGTAAATACCATACCTTTTTATAAATTGGTCAATTTGAAGTAAATTTTAATGAAATTTAGCTAAAACGCCTATCACTCTGCACAAAATTCTAATGCTACTATTTTAATTTCCTTCTCACACATGATACATATAACAGTTATCTTCAAAATGACCCTCAATCTAAGAGAAATTTTAAAATGCAAAAATAATACAGACAATTTTATGTTCCAATATGAAAATTTTCCCCAATTCGTCATTCCTTTCCTTATAAAAACAACCCCAGACAAAAAAAACTATTTATTATACATCAATTATTGTGCGTAATCTCATTAACAATAGCATCTAAAATATTTCCCGAAAATTTTATCAAATTATATACATTATTATGTGAGATATCATGATAACGGTAGAGATTTGTGCTAAAAAACATAATTCTGAGAAAAACGCATATTAAAGTTGTGTGTCACTTCAATTTTGTATCAGACGATGTTTTTAAAAATAGCTATAACTCTGCTTCTAATTAATGTAGAATGAAAATCAAAACGGTTTTGAAAAGAGAAAAGATTGAATTACACGATTCTTGCAAAAAATAATATTGACGAAAATAGTAAAAAAAATGGCATTTTCAACGTAGGCAGTCAAGAACAGCTACTCGGCTTATAATATTTCAGTAAGGAGGCACAGGACCTTCTAAGGGGTGGTAAATACAGAAGTGACATTAGAGGCTCGAATAGCTAAAAGGATGAAGGAAAAGAAAGCAAATGGAAAGAATCTTCTAAAAGAAGGTTCTGTTTATACATGAGGGGCCTTTTGAGCTATTTCAGCTCAATAAATAAAAGGTAAAAGTGATAGAGAAACTTTAAATTGAGTTTTTTCAAAACAGCAAATTTTTTAACATTGTGCGCACTGTTATTACCAGTCTATAAGTGCAATATTGATAAAAATGTAACCATATGTATATGTTGTGGCAATCTATAACTTAAGGTGACAATGGACCTTCAGATTGACAAAAATATGTCCCCAAAACGATTTTTTTTTCTTTCAGAAAATGATTCTGCAACTCATCAGCTTTAAATTTTTTAAAAAAAGTATGTTGATCCGATCATTATTAACCAAGTTATAAGTATTTTTTACAAACCGAAACAATGGAAATGCTAGTCAAATTAAAACTTTGAATGCCATTTTCTCAAAACAAGTTTTCATGTCGTTTCGGTAAGTTCAAAATGTTCCATGCGTCATAATTTTTCTTGAATTTTCATAAAATTTCCTAAAATGTTTATTTATATATGTTAGAATAAAACTTAGTGATCAATTCATTATACTATTTTAAAACAACTTAAAGTTTTTACAAAAAAAAAATTTTTTTGATAAAATTTTGCATAAAATGACCTATTTTATCGATTTCTTCTCTAGTTTTTATAAATATGACTGTAAATCAAATATTGCTACTAACTTTAATTATAACTATATAAAGCTAGCTTAAGAGGGAAAATTAGATATCTGAGACAAAAATTAATGCGCATAGAGCATTTTGTAAATAGAATAATTAACAAACTGATTTTAATTAATATCTTAATTAATTACATTCTGGTTTTTTTTTTAAATCTAGAATTTCCATCTCTAAACAACACTGTATAAGTATACAAAATTTCATAGCAATTGGTTAATAAATAAAAAAAAAGTTTTTCATGGTCCATTGTCGCCTTAAAACCAAAAAATTATAATTTATAAAAAATAATTTTAATTGTTTTTCAAGGAAATAACTTGTAATTTCTTTTTCTATTGTGAAATTTTTACAATTTATGAGTATTTAAAAATTTAATCAATACCTTTTTACCAGTATTTTGGTTTTAAGTTAAAGATAGGTGTATTGTAAATATATTACAATGACCATTTTATTCCTGTGTGTTATATTTTTATGTTTTATCGTCCACGCAGTGGTTTAAGGCATTCCGTTTCTTAGACTCATATCCATTTTCTAAACATGTAATAAAAATATTAATTTACAAAGAAAACCTTTCATTTTTGCAGAGTATATAATTCAAAATGTTTTAATCAAATACCAACTGAAAACGACATTTCTTTTTGTTACTTTATTAAAGTTTGATTAGTTTGAACATGACTATGTATTCAGCAATTTCGAAAAGCTTAAATGTACTGTTAAAGGGTTATTATGTACAGACTTTTTCTGTATTTTTCAATGGTATATTAATGTATTCAGTCTGTTGTTTTTCCACTTCTTCCCTTACAACTTTTTTTTTCTTTACTTAGATTTTTCACCCATCTTTGGCATCTTTCATCCTCGGTTTGGCAATTCCGGCCTCTTCTTTTCTTCAATATCTTTGTCCATTAGAGTTGGTGCTTTACTTTGTTGGTGCTTTAAATTTATAACGTTTGACCTAACGAATCGGTTTCTAGTGACAATTTTTTTCTCAAATATGATTGATATCCATTTCAAGTATTTGCGTGCATAACTCTAAATTTAAAAAAAAATCCCTAATTATTTGCGGTTCATTATTGCTTGATACTTGTTATCCCAGAGCATTTTCAACATAACTTAATTAGCAGAGCGAAAATAACCTCTTTGATCCCCAACAGAAAGTGATCTATAACTGCAGTTTGAGTTGAAGCGAGTAGCTTTAAAGTAGACCGAAGTGCTTGTTCACGAAGTCTTGATGAACACTTCGAAATTTCCTGAACTCGATCAAGTGTTCTCTTGATCGAATTCAAGAAAGGGGACTTGTCTGGCCGTCTCGGGAATTGAAATGTTCACGGGGACATATAATTGCTCGTCACGGGGGCCTGCTGTCGACATCTGCTTCTCGTCATTTTGCGTAAAGGTCGGCCATCAACCGACTGGGAAACCTTAATGGATGCTGAGAGCATAAGCTCTGTTGAGGCGAATCAGGCAGCATATGTCAGTGATCATTCTAACCGCTAAGGAGATGAGTGTCATGCAAGACCTTTATGCGGTTTACCCCATGCATTAGTTGAAAGACTATTAAACTGAAGACATTAGATTACAATCAAAACAAGTTTTCGTCAGAAGTATTTCGTTGAATATTGTTGATATATGTTAATTATACAGTTATATTAAGACCTGTAGCCTTAGATGGAATTTTTCAAAATTCGTTTCATTGTATATTATTCATGTATATTAAATATCTAGTTACAGCAGGACCAGTATCCTTTGATGGAATTTTAAAAATTAATTTCATTGAATATTGGGTCTCCAGTCATGTTAATCACCAGAAATAACTACTAACATTAGAGGAAACTTTCCTGCTGAATTCTTGAGGTTCAGAATTTTAATTACAGGAAATCTTTCTTTTTTATTTATAAGGTTCATAATGTTATGATAATTATCATGTTACATTAGGACCAGTTATATTAGGATGGAATTTCTCAAAATGATCAAACAGCTATTCTCAAATCTTTTTCATCCTTACTGTTGTAAAATTACATTTCCTCTTGAAGATCTTTGTATTATCTGCAAGGCTGTCTCTCTAAAGAATAAATTTTCATATTTCAAAATCTGTAATTTATTCGGTTTTCGTTTTGTGATTCCTTGAGAATTGAAAATACTATAAATATATGCGGAATTTTGCTACAAATGAACTAATTAGCAAAGCCTCACTTCAGTTAGTTGCCGACCCTAATTAACATAATATCAGGCATTCTATTTTAATTTGCACGGGTAAATAAAGTCAATTTGACGTCATGAACGGGATTTATAAGTTCTATTGTGTCTTATAGATATATTATATATCGAAAGAATGTGCTATTTATTGGTAATTGTTAAAAATGTTTTTCAATTTTTTAAATTACGCATAATTTAATAGCATTTTTTAAATATTTCTACTCAAAGTCTCCAGTCATGTTAATAACCAGAAATAACTACTAACATTAGAGGAAACTTTTCTGCTGTATTCACGAGGTTCAGAATTTTAATTAGAGGAAATATTTCTATTATATTCATAAGGTTTACAATTATATTTAGAGGAAATCTTTCTTTTTTATTTATAAGGTTTAGAATTCTACTTAGAGAAAATCCTTCTATTATATGCATAATGTTCAGAATTTTAATTAGAGGAAATCTTTCTATTATATTCATAAGGTTTAGAACTATATTTAGAGGAAATCATTCTCTTTTATTTATAAGGTTCAGAATTTTTCTTAGAGGAAATCCTTCTATTGTACGCATAATGTTCAGAATTTTAATTTGAGGAAATATTTCTTTTATATTTCATAAGGTTCATAATTATACTTAGAGGAAATCTTTCTTTTATATTCATGAGGTATAAAATTTTAATCAGAGGAAATATTTCTATAATACTCATACTGAATAGAATTTTAATCAGAGGAAATCCTTCTATTATATTCATAAGGTTCAGAATTTTAATTAGAGGACATCTTTTTTTTATATTCATAAGGTTCAGAAACTTGGAAAAAATCCTTCTATTATATGCACTATGTTCCGAATTTTAATTAGAGGAAATATTTCTTTTATATTTCATAAGGTTCAGAATTTTATTTAGAGGGAATCTTTAATCATGAGTACGTAGTATTGAATACAATCAATCTGAAATCCATAGTGTTTAACTTGATCTTTGATTGCGACGATACCTAACAGTGATTTTCTTCTGCCGTTTACAGTTCCAGCAAAGTTCAGAACATGCGTTGTTCTCCAACTCCGTGGTCGACGTGTTTACGCAGCTGACGCAATGTTTCGACGTCATTAGCAAATTGGAGTGTCCAGATCCGGAGCTTGTAAAGCGCTACATGAAAAGATTCGCGAAGGTTAGTATGATAGATTATGAAGGATTTGTGAATTTTTTTTGCTTTGGGATGATTTGTGTTTTGCTTTCATCTCCAGGTGTCACTTTCATACTGGTTTTCCGGTGCATCAGCCAAAAGATGACATGGGAGGTATGGGACACTCATAACAGTTGTATTAACAAAATTAGGGGCTTCTAACACTTCTTTTGTGGTACATGTCCAGTATACCATGTGAATCGACCAATATATTAAGGGTATCACTCGTTATATCGTGTGTATCATCCAATATATTAACTGTATCCAATATATTAACTGTATTAATTTTAATTAGAGGACATCTCTTTTTTATATTCATAAGGTTCAGAAACTTGGGAGAAATCCTTCTATTATATGCACTATGTTCCGAATTTTAATTTGAGGAAATATTTCTTTAATATATTAAGGGTATCACTCGTTATACCCTTATCGTATTACCCTTATCGGTCATAAGGGATGATACATGTACCTCCATGTATCATCCGGTATATTAAGCGTATCATTCGCTATATTAAGCGCATCATCCAGTGTAGTAAGCATATCATCCAGTATATCATGTGCATCTTATCCGGTATATTAAGCGTATTATTCACTATATTAAGCGCATCATCCAGTGTAGTAAGCATATCATCTAGTATATCATGTGCATCATGTATCTAACATATCATGTGTATCATGTATCCGATAGGTAGTTTTGCATCAAGGTTTATAACAGCTGTTTGTATGAGAGCTATGTATCATCCAGTATATTAAATGTATCATCCAGTATATTAAGCGTATCATTCGCTATATTAAGCGCATCATCCAGTGTAGTAAGCATATCATCCAGTATATCATGTGCACCATGTATCTAGTATATCATGTGTATCATGTATCCGATAGGTAGTTTTGCATCAAGGTTTATAACAGCTGTTTGTATGAGAGCTATGTATCATCCAGCATATTAAATGTATCATCCGGTATATTAAGCGTATCATTCGCTATATTAAGCGCATCATCCAGTGTAGTAAGCATATCATCTAGTATATCATGTGCATCATGTATCTAACATATCATGTGTATCATGTATCCGACAGGTAGTTTTGCATCAAGGTTTATAACAGCTGCTTGTATGAGAGCTATGTATCATCCAGTATATTAAATGTATCATCCGGTATATTAAGCGTATCATTCGCTATATTAAGCGCATCACCCAGTGTAGTAAGCATATCATCTAGTATATCATGTGCATCATGTATCTAACATATCATGTGTATCATGTATCCGATAGGTAGTTTTGCAACAAGGTTTATAACAGCTGTTTGTATGAGAGCTATGTATCATCCAGTATATTAAATGTATCATCCGGTATATTAAGCGTATCATTCGCTATATTAAGCGCGTCATCCAGTATAGTAAGCATATCATCTAGTATATCATGTGCATCATGTATCTAACATATCATGTGTATCATGTATCCGATAGGTAGTTTTGCATCAAGGTTTATAACAGCTGTTTGTATGAGAGCTATGTATCATCCAGTATATTAAATGTATCATCCGGTATATTAAGCGTATTATTCGCTATATTAAGCGCATCATCCAGTGTAGTAAGCATATCATCCAGTATATCATGTGCATCATGTATTTAGCATATCATGTGTATCATGTATCCGATAGGTGGTTTTGCATCAAGGTTTATAACAGCTGTTTGTATCAGAGTTATTGTTTCATTTGGAAATCATGATGGGGGATTTTTACTTCCATATCATATCTATTTAGAGCTAAAAATTCAATTTTGTACTTGAGAAAAAAAAATTTCCTTTAACAGGATTTTACAAATTTTCTGTCATTGGCAAAATTATGAAGCCTTCAATATTAATTCATTTAAAATCTTGTCGGCATAAAATATGACATATTTTTAATGTATTTTATTAACTGCTGACTCAAAACCATGATATGAAACTATGAAAACAGTAATTAATTTTTTCCTGCTTTTCAGCCCCAGTCTAAAATTGAACAAAGATCGTATGAAATTCGCAATGGCTCTAGAAAATATCGGTTTATATCGTCGTCTATAACAAAGATAATCAAAAACTAGCCCAAAACCAACAGAATTTAACTTTGATGATTTAGTTGGATTAATCATAAACTTTGACTTAGATTTATTGTTTTAATCCAAACAAAGGGGCTCATGGTCTTTGTGCGTGTTTTGGATTAGTTCAAAGCAACCAACCTACAAAATTCAGAAACTTAATGAATCAAATTTTTTATGTATCTAACAACCTACACAAGCAATTTTTTTAAATATTCATTAATCGAATTTTATTTCATGAATTATTTTTTTTCTCTTACTAATCGCTTCGTTCTTTTCTCTTTTTCAGACTATAGTGAAGGTGCTAACATCTTACGCAGACATAGTCAAGAAAGAATTCCCAAATTTCATCAGCCAGGAAAAGACAGTAAGTCGGTTCATGCTTTGGAATATATATATATATATATATATATATATATATATATATATATATATATATATATATATATATATATATATATCCTTTTTATTTTTTATTTACAACCTTCTTCTATCATTGTAATTTTTCCGTCTAATTGTCATATAAAATCATTCTGTTTTTCTTTTTCAGGCTTGTATATTGATGAACAACATTCAACAACTGCGGGTTCAGTTGGAAAAAATGTTCGAATCTATGGGTGGAGAAAAAGTAAGTTTTGGGGCATCTGTCATCCGTACAATTTTAAACATTTTATCTGAAACATCTGCAATAGTCTCGAACATACGCATAATCCTACGAAGTATTTTAGCATTTAAAACTGGATGTTATAAATCTCTTTAAAATTATATATTTATATATCCAATAAATATCTATATATATGTAATATCCCCATTACATCCCGTCCTTAAATTATAACCTGAAATGGAAAACTAGCTCATATTTACATGGCTGGAGCTAGTAAATATGAGCTAGTAAATATGAGCTAGGACTCAGCCTGAAAGGAATAAAAATTAAATTTGGAAACAGTCGGGCCGAATCGTTTATTAGAGCGACAAAAGTACATCCGTTCATTTCAGAAGATCGGCTCAGAATAATATCACCTTTCAACATTAAACGCGAGAGGGCGAGGTAGACATGTGACTATTATTTGTAGGATCAGCAGATTTAGGGACTCGCGATGCTAACCCACTCCTGAATTACATACATGAGTAGAAATGCAAAGGCATGCGATTCATGGGAAGTTCTGTGGCTATGGGTTTTAAAGCGATAAATTAATATTACTGGGGATTGGATTTAGGAAAGGGAGTTTAAATGCTAGAATGGAGGGCATGATATTTAAAATATTACATATATATATATATGTGTGTGTGTGTGTGTGTGTGTGTGTAAGTAATAACACGGACGCGGGCCGAAGAATGAAGGGCTGAGTGGCATAGTTTTGATTATGATTCTTCTTGCTTCATCTAATTGAGGGTAAAATGGATGACTTATCACCCGGCCGTGCATCACAAACGTTTTTAAAGCAGTTCCTGCAATTCATCTCAACCCTCGGACACACAAATCATAACACAAATTTCTCGAATTTCATATTTATTAAAATCGCTGGCGCTTCCACCGGGTGTTTCGTAGCAGGCAAAATATTACAGAGTGCGTCTAAATTTAGACATCAGATAGTTTTATAAAGTCATCCCATCACGTGACACAGAGGTGTGACTTACTTTTTGATTGGATAAAAGTTGTTTGTTGATGCGCTGATCTGATCTAATTTTTATAGACGCCGCGTCGCGTCTAATTTCGCTAAAAAGTCAGCCATCTTTAATGATATTGCCTGGGGTGACCAAAAATTGTAACAATGGGATTTCTACATAAGTTTTACTGGGACGACACTACTAAAATTTAGCCTATCTTTTGGGATTTAACACGAATGCCCAAGGGAAAATTAAGTACTTAATAAGATTAAAAAGGGGTATGTAATTTTGAATAGTAAAGTGAGGAATTAATAGTTTTTAAATGTTAAGAGTGTTGAATTAAGACATTACTAGTTTTTTAATATTATATATATATATATATATATATATATATATATATATATATATATATTGCGTGATATTTGCATCTCGAGCGAATTGTAACCTTTAAAATTTATATTCGTTACTTTTGCGTTGATTAGATTACCTACTCATGATTTTATCATGATGTTTCTTTAACACAATGAATTCTTTTTTGTAGCTGGATGATGAAGCAGCGGGTATACTCAATGAGTTACAACAGTCCCTGAATACAGTACTCGATGATCTCAGCGTTGTATTCGCCAAAAGGTGAGTTGTTTTTTTTTCATCATTATTGATGCTGTCATTTATTTCTAATTTGTACTTCATACTGACAGTAATATGATCCCATTGTTAGCAAATTATTATACATTCTTCATAAATATTATCCTCTCTTAAATTATCTCTTGTGAATACATCAATGCATTTATCAAAATACAGTAAAAAAAAATGCAAAATGTCGGCAAAAAAAAATTCAAATATGTCGGCTGTTGTTTAGTAGTCGCTTGGGCCTGTATTCGGGATGGAATGTAGCTAATTAGGATTAAAATCTAGGTGGGAGGAAATACAACTGCGTAAGAAAAACTGAGCTGAAATGTAGTTGCGTGCGATTAAAGCTTGAGCTAGTCTTAGGTAATGATTATTTAACTGTATTTCAAGATAATTCGGATCAGATTTGTAGACATTACTTTTATTTAATTTTCACGTTAGATAATAATTTTTAACTATGATAGCAAAAGAACGTCACTACAAGTACGCCAAATATTTGCTTTTTAGTTTGATTCAATGTACAGTTCTTGCATAGATTGTACAATAAAGCATGGTAATAAAATGCTTTTTGTCCAGTTTAAGAAAACTTTACTAGACTTACCAATTCTTTGTTAAGAAATGATGTGAAAAGTTTTTTTAATATTTTTAATGTCTTGTAAACAATACTATGTAACTTTGTTACAAAACATAAAGTTTTTTATCGTAATAAACGGTCTGCTTAGTTAAGGATTTTGTTTTGCTTATTACCCATATTACCCGGATTACTGTACACTTAAAATGCTGTTAATTGAGGCATTTTAAAGGGTGAAATTTTGATGGTATGGCATCAAACATTACTGATTTAGCAATTTCCTGTGTAAGTTGCTAAGGATTGACTCATTTTTAAGGCGAAAGTTTTTGCGATATGGCGTCAAACATTAGTGATTTATCAATTTTTGATGTACGTTACTGCTAGTTGAAGCATTTTTAGGGCGAAAGTTGACGGACGTTTGAAACTTGACGATATGACGTCAAGCGTTACTGATTTATCAATTTTCGGTGGAAGTTGCTGATGATTGAATCATTTTTAGGGCGATAGTTTGACGGTATGGTGTTTAACATTAGTGATTGATCAATTTTTGGTCTCAGTTGCCGCTAGTTGAAGCATTTTTAAGGCGACAGTTTGACGGTATAGCGTCAAACGTTAGTGATTTGTACATTTAGGGCCTGTTCACATAGGAGTCCGTTGCGTTGCGTTAAGGAAAAGATGACGTTGAGACGAAAATAAACCAATCATAGGCGTTAAAAATTTCATTGCTAATCGTTTGGAGGCATATGATTGGTTTATTTTCGTCTCAACGTCAACTTTTCCTTAACGCAACGCAACGGACTCCAATGTGAACAGGCCCTTAGTGTAAACTGCTGCTAGTTGAAGCAGTTTTAGGGCGAAAGTTTAACGATATGGCATCAAACATCAGTGATTTATCAATTTTGGGTGTAAGTTGCTGCTAGATGAGGCATTTTTAAGGTGAATGTTCGAAGGTCAAACAAATGATTCATCAATTTTATATAACTTTTAAAACTTGACTATATAGAGATATGAATAGAATGAATGGGGTGAATATGAGGAAGGATTGTCACTAGTCGCTAAATTTTGCGATTGTTAGCTACTTTCTAGTTCTCTGACTGGTTTTCTCTCCTAGTTATTTAACATGGAAAATGTTTTTGCGGACGTTTTCCAATCAAAATTGTTACGGGACGAAACTTTGCAAAGGAGGAAATGCACGTTTAACGCGCGAAAATTCACGGTCTGTCATTGTACAGTTGGGGAAGATGAGTTGTACGAAAGGGAGTGATAAAAATTTAAATCAAGTGAAACATAGTAAAGTATGAAATTAAAAGAAGTTTAGAAGTATATTGTCGGGTTAAAGCTAAAATGAGATGAATTTTAGTTGTATAGGATTAAAATTTATATGAAGTGAGTTGTACTTGTGAAGACTTCATATTGATCTGAAGATCATATAATGTTGATCATATAATGGCACACTATACAACATTATACAATTCTATAATGTTGTACAGTGTGGCAAGGGTAGTTGAGTTGTGGTTGTGTAGGACTCGTATATGGTACTGGTATATGGTACAATATGTACCAAGTTGAGTAATCAAAATTAAATAGGAGTGAATAGCAAAATTGTAGGGTTGAAAACAAAAGGGGGCTCAGTTGTAGTACTGTAGGTTTAAAATCTGTTCAGGATGAGATATAATTGCTTAGAATTAAAATCTAGGTGAGTTTGAAGGTAGCAGTGCAGGGTGTGATGAAATGAAGTTGATCGTATAATGGCCTATTATACAACGTTATATAATTCTATAACGTTGTACAGTGTCTAAGGGTAGATGACTTGTAGTTGTGTAAAGACTGGTAAATTAATGGATAAGCTGAGTAATTAAAATTAAATTGGAGTGAGTAGCATAATTGTAGGGTTAAAAACTAAATGAGATCAGTTGTAGAACTGTAGGTTTAAAATATTTTCAGGATGAGATATAATTGCATAGGATTAAAATCTAGGTGAGTTTAAAGGTAGCAGTGCAAGGTGTGATGAAATGATGTTGATCATATAGTGGCACAGTATGCAACATTATATAATTCTATAACGTTGTACAGTGTCGTAAGGGTAGATGACTTGTAGTTGTGTAAGACTAGTACATGAATGGATGATCTGAGTAATTAAAATTAAATAGGAGTAGCAGAATTGTAGGGTTAAAAACTAAATGGGATCAGTTGTAGTGCTGTGAGTTTAAAATATTTTCAGGGTGAAATATAATTGCATAGGATTAAAATCTAGGTGAGCTTAAAGGTAGTATCGTAGGGGGAGGGGGTTGAAATGAAGTTGCGTAGGATTAAAATCTAAGTAGGATAAAATGTAGTAGAGTTGGATTAAAAAGTAAAAGTGTGGGATAAAATTATAAATATTAGGATTTATATTTATGCGGGATTAAAACCTGAGTAGTTCATATGTTGTAATTGTGTCGAAAAACTTAAGTGAAAGATTAAAAATCTAGGTGAGCTTAAAGGTAGTAGTGTAGGGTGTGATGAAATTAAGTTTTATAGGATTAAAATCTAAGGGAGATGAAATGTAGTAGAGTACGGTAAAAAATCAATTGCGTAGAATTAAATTCTAAATAGTATGATTTATATTCATGCGAGATTAAACCTGAATTTATTATATATATATAATAGCCGTTGTCTGTGTATAACACTTCCGGGCTGTACTCATCTTTCAATTGAAGCCTTCAGTAAACAAACGGCCGGTTAGGCCTAATTTCAATTTCAGATGTGGATCAGAATTTTTTCTTACCTAAAAATTAAAATCTTCTCCGTCAAATCACGTTTGTTCAGCCTATTTTTCTATAAAACATTCAGAACTAAAAAAAATTGGATGCTTTCAGCTGTATATTTAACAGTTTTTAAAAATCTGTTTACTTTTGCGTTGAATTCTGAAAGTAAACAAACTTGAACGTGAATGAATCAAGTAGCTCAAGTATTCATATCGCGTAGTGAGCTGTAAAAAGCTGGACGGCAGTCTACTACTCCAATCGCACGAAAAACTAAATAAATAAAAAATAATGAAAGGGTTTGCTTTTACAAGGTGTGGATTAAATGCAATATTGTTAGATAATTCGGGATATTTTTTAACTTTCATATACTTTTTCCATTATGACGTGATTATTAGTATTATGACGTCAAAATGACGGGTTGGATGGCAGTCTACTACTCCAATCGCATGAAAAACTAAATAAATAAAAAAAATGAAAGGGTTTGCTTTTACAAGGTGTGGATTAAATGCAATATTGTTAGATAATTCGGGATATTTTTTAACTTTCATATACTTTTTCCATTATGACGTCATTATTAGTATTATGACGTCAAAATGACGGGTTGGATGGCAGTCTACTACTCCAATCGCATGAAAAACTAAATAAATAAAAAAAATGAAAGGGTTTGCTTTTACAAGGTGTGGATTAAATGCAATATTGTTAGATAATTCGGGATATTTTTTAACTTTCATATACTTTTCCCCATTATGACGTCATTATTAGTATTATGACGTCAAAATGACGGGTTACCTTCTAGTATGTTATAACTGTGTCAAACAACATTAGTGAAAGATTAAAACCTTGAATGCTTTGGATTATGTAATGAGCATACTGTACCATCCATTTGATTTTATGCATAACGGTTCTGTGCTCTGTCTATTTGTACAGCCTGGAAGGCACGATCCGCCAGAGCATGCAAGAGCTGAGTGCTTTGCTCTCGGCGGTGAAAGGCACGGGCCAGGTGTCCATGAGCCAAGTGTCGCAGAGGAACGAAGTCATGGCCGAAGCCGACCATGTGCTCCATCCGCTCATGGACATACTGGATGGAAAGCTTTCCATGTTCTACCAGGTCTGCGAGCGCACCGTGCTCAAGCGACTTCTCAAGGTGAGTGTTTTATTTGCACTGTAGGACAACGTGTTACCTTACTTCTGAGAGCATGGCTATTAAATGCCCGACTTTTGGCTTGAATTCAAATATGTCGGCTGTTGTTTAGTAGTCGCTTGGGCCTGTATTCGGGATGGAATGCGGCTAATTAGGATTAAAATCTAGGTGGGAGGAAATACAACTGCGTGAGAAAAACTGAGCTGAAATGTAGTT
>OU015499.1:145493811-145498811 GCA_907164885.2 Dolomedes plantarius
CCAGCGGTTTGGTCTGTGCGTTATCTGTCAGTCAGTCAGTTACGGAACTGTTTTATATATATATATATTAATTAAATGCTGTAAATATTTCTAATTGTTCGGATAAGGGTATTTACCTTTGTAAGAGCTACAAATTAGTATCCATATCATTTAAGTTCAAACCATTAAAGTAAAGTAAAAGTGAACCGTCAAAAAAAGATATTTTTTGACGTGAAGCAGGTAAATACAAATGCTACTCTATATATTAAATGAGTCAAACAGAATAAACAGTTAATGAGGCATTTGCGAAGTAACATACATGACTAGCTACTAATTTTTTTGATGAAATACAGTAACCACCGCTTATAGTGATCACTGGTTATAAGAATCAACCGTTTATAAGAATCAATATCGCGAAAACAAAAACAAATGAATTATTTCCATGTTAAAATTTTCGCTTTAAAGAATCAATCCACCGGTTTTAAGAATCAGTTTACACTCTTCGCTTTCCTTTCATTTTTCCAAAAAAGCTACTTAAACCCTCAAAAGGCACGAAGTTCTTTCTTTTTTTTTAAGAAAGATTGATAAGATGGGATGGAATATAGTCGTAAAATTCACCCCTTTCTTTATTAGACATAACATAATAGTTTCCCCTTAAACGCTTTACCACAACACTGTCCTATTAGCTTGACCAGGGGGCAACTTTACCCGTCCGAGTAAATCTTTGTCTGAGACTATAAGTATTGAAAGAGGTATAAACAGCCTTCTGAAAACTTCATTACGTCAAACTACCGTAGAAAACTTTTTCTTGCTCCCTTCCTGTAGTTGAAATGTTAAAACTGTTAAGCAGGTATGTTGTAACTTGTAACAAATATTGTATTTTTTCTTCTCTTACTATAATCATGTGTATCTACTTATAGGTCTAAAAATTAAGTTTTATTTTTAAAACTATTAAAATTAATTTTAATAAAAGATAGTTAATGTAAATTAAAGAGTATTTTATGGTAAATTATCTAATATATGTATATATAGATGTGTGTGTTCCAGTCCAAAAACCTAAATTTCGGTTATAAGAATCAACAGCTTATAAGAATCAAAAACAGTAATAACAAACGTGATTCTTATAAGCGGAAATCACTGTATTTAACTTTTGTTTCAGATGTACTGTCGCATTAACTTTAACTTTTGACGAACAAGTTGATATGCCTTGTGATTCTATGTATTTTTTTCAACCTTAGAGTGAGTTATAATGAATTTTTCAACTTCGTTTCCTTTCAGGAACTGTGGAAGATTGTGATAACTACCATGGAAAAAATCGTGGTTCTGCCACCCATATCTGAAAAGAATGTAAGTTCGAGTTCAAAGTATTTCATGGCTTCTACGCAGTTTAGATAGACGTATACGCTCTTAGAAGACATTTTGAAATAGTTTAAATTTTGCTCTAACATTATAATAAAAACGTACCATTTATCCTTTTGAAGGGCGCCTATTGCACAGTGCAAACGCCTAAATCTAGTCTCTTTATTCCCTTGCATTCAATGTATTGCAGTTAAATGAGCAGAAAAATGATTAGTACTGCCATCTGTTATTAGTTTAAAGAAGTAAAAACTTTTTGCAACCTTTAATTGGAAAATTTTTCAAGATTCTTTAGGTTAAAAAAAATCGGGAAAAAATCTGCACCGTGTAAAAGGAGGAGGTGTTTGCCCCTGAAAGGGTTAAAGTATCTAAATTGTTTGTAGTGTTGCGCTTGAAAAATTTTCTAAAGTTTCTTGTGCATCCCAGTAATATTAGTTGCCAATGACAGCATTATGTTTTGAATGATGCGTCAAGGCATCTTAGATCTTCACGTAGTAAAGGAGATGTTATCTCCAAAGAAATGTTTGGCTGTCATGAAACATTTAGAAGTTAAAAATGACTTATATATTGAAGGTATCCTAAATGAACTCTTTTAGAGATGAATTGATGACTGATCTGTCTGTATTCATTACAGACAAAAAGAAAAAATGTCTTTTCATTGTATTTCTTGCTTTTACTCAGTTCTGGATTGAAAACCTTCATTGTAGCTTTGGTTTTCATTCATATATCAGTCACTATTGACATATTACAATGTAAAGTATAATGGAGCTATAGTGAAGTATTTAATATATATATATATATATATATATTAAACTAACGTGACATATATATATATATATATATATGTATATATATATATATATGTATGTATGTATGTATGTATGTTTGTATATATATGTACGTATGTATGTATGTATGTATGTTTGTATATATATGTACGTATGTATATATGTATGTATGTATGTATGTATGTATGTATATATATATATATATATATATATATATATATATATATGTACGTATGTATATATATATGTATGTATGTATGTGTATGTATATATATATATATATATATATATATATGTATGTATATATATATGTATGTATGTATGTGTGTATGTATATATATATATATATATATATATATATATATATATATATATATATATATATATAATTGAAAAGGAATCCTGTAATAAAAGTAAAAATAGCATGATTATAAAATTATATCAATTGTAAAGAATTATTATAATTTTATAACCATGCAATTCTTTACAATTATTTTCAAGTTAGTTCTATGACTGTTTTCCAAACATTTTTGGGCATTTCGTTATTAAGTAATTTGAAATTTAAAACTTGGGATTTAAAACAATGGACGCCTTTGTTCATTGCATTTATTGCTTTTACTCGATTTTCTGTAAAATTCCTTCATTGTAACAGAGGCTTTCAAACATTCTTTCAATTTAGACAATCGAATAACATACAACTTATTATAGTTTTCCCAAGCTCTTCTGAATATTTAATGTCAATAAACATTATTAAATTTGAGTTCTGCATTTGCATTATAATATCATAACATTTAAAATAATTTAATTTTTTTAGACTTTTTTTCTGATGTGGTAAGCACTTGCCCGGAAACATTTGCTCATAGTTGTTTAGAATACTTAGATATTTTTGTAATTAGGCAATTACGACGTATCACAAAATTAAATAAGTCATTGTCAGCTACAGAATGTTTTGCAGAATACGCATAAATTTCGGGAAAAATAAAATCATGAATATTGTATGGTTCATGTAGAATGCTATTCATTCTGTTTTTCTGTAGACTTTTAGAAACACTATACAACAATATCTCATGTTAACGATCGATCGCATTGGTTTGCTTATATTTTCCTCGAGTCAGGTTCTTCACTCGATTATAATTCATTTTTTGCATGTGAATTAATGTTCTAAACCTTGTGTTTTAGAGCTTACCTCTTTGTGTTTAAAAACTTAATATAAAAATTCTGCTAAACTATTTTTCCTCTCTGAGTTACTGTTCTAAACCTTCTCTGTGTCTTAGAGCTTGGTGTTTAAAAACTTGTAATTAAAAATTAGTTATAACTTATTTTCCCTCTCCGAGTTAAGGTTACACTATACAACAATATCTCATGTTAACGATCGATCGCATTGGTTTGCTTACATTTTCCTCGAGTCAAGTTCTTCACTCGATTATAATTTATTTTTTGCATGTGAATTAATGTTCTAAACCTTGTGTTTTAGAGCTTACCTCTTTGTGTTTAAAAACTTAATATAAAAATTCTGCTAAACTATTTTTCTTCTCTGATTTACTGTTCTAAACCTTCTCTGTGTCTTAGAGCTTTGTGTTTAAAAACCTGTAATAAAAAATTAGTTATAACTTATTTTCCCTCTCCGAGTTAAGGTTTTAAACCTTCTTTGTGTCTTAGAGCTTTTTGTGTCTGAAAATTTACTATAAAAAACTGGTTAAAATTTATTTTCCCTCTCCAAGTTAGTGTTTTAAACTTTCTTTGTGTCTTAGAGCTTTTTGTGAAAATTTACTATCAAAAATTGGTTAAAACGTATTTTCCCTCTCCGAGTTAGTGTTTTAAACCTTCTTTGTGTCTTAGAGCTTTTTGTGTCTGAAAATTTACTGTAAAAAACTGGTTAAAACTTATTTTCCCTCTCCATGTTAGTGTTTTAAACCGTCTTTGTGTCTTAGAGCTTTTTGTGATTAAAACCATATTAAAAATCGGTTAAATGTTATTTTCTTTTTCTAGGTGATACTCCCTAACCTCCCCAATGCCAAAATAGAAGATATGGGTCGCTTATTAAGGAACCACGTAACTGCAACCACGAAGCTGCCTTCAGCCTTGGGTGTCATGGTACGTATGAGCCGAAACCGATCTTTCAGGAACAGGGAAACCACTATCACACAACGAAAGGACTTCTCTATACATACTTGATATCTAATTTTATACCTAAATCTATTGTCTTTTCTCCCGACTCTTTTAGGATTCTGACAACCAAAAAATGCGAATGGTATTTTAAAAGTATATCTCTGTTCATTAAAAGAAATTTAATAACATGTCGTCAGGAGTTAAATGTCAGATTCTCAAAAAACGATACAAAGTAAAACTTTTTTCCATCTGCTTAAGTGAATTTAATCAGAGATTTCTTTTGTTTTACTTACGTGGACAGAAATCTAAGATCTCAAAGAAAACTACTCTTTAAATGTATGTGCGTATCCAGTTTAATTAATTCTTCCTGATGAAATTGTCGCGTAAGACAATAAGTTAAGATTTCTTCATCCATATATTCTGTATTTTTCATGTCTTAAACATTTTATTCCCCTTTCTCTATAAAAAAATAAAAAATTAACCTTTTTCTTTGAATTTATGATTTATGTCATGCACATCATCATAGTCACAGAAGATGAATCAAGTTGCTTTAAAAAATAATCAAGTTTCATTAAAAAGTTGTAATTCAAAATCATAAGTTTTGACTTGCGCAACTCAGTCTAAAAATTTTTGGTGAACGTTTTCATGAATATTAAAAGGTGCATTCATTTGTTGTACTTCCGAAACCTGAAGTTGTCATAATGAACAACACAAAGCAAAACTGTTCTTCTGTGTGGGAATTTAACGTCAAATTTCTTACGTTTTATT
>OU015499.1:145503811-145523811 GCA_907164885.2 Dolomedes plantarius
CAGTACTCAAACGAAGTATCTTTTTGGGGAATCATGGTGCAATGTGTTAACGCAGGTTAAAGGTTGGGGGCAAAGTCCTTGAGAAGCACTTAGATGAAGTGCTTTATGGGTACTTGTGTTAACTCAGGTTAGAGATTGCGTGGAAAGTCATTGTGCAGTACTCAAACGAAGTATCTTTTGAGAAATCATTGTGCAATGTGTTAACGCAGGTTAAAAGTTGTGTGTGCGGCGGGGAGGGGGAAATCCCTGAGAAGCACTCAAATGAAATCCTTTTTGGGGAATCAGGCCGCAATACGTTAATTCGGGTTAAAGATTGTGTGGAAAGTCACTGTAACGTACTCATATGAAGTACTTTGGGGGAAATCGGGACATTTAATACAGCTTACAGGCTACACTGATAGCGCTTGAGAAGTAATCAAAGGAAGTACATTTTCGGGAATCGGGACGCAAAGTTTTAACGCTCTTTAAAGAATGCTTGGGCAATCATCGGGAAATGCTCCTATGAGGTACTTTGGGGGAATAAAGAAGTAATTAGCAAGATGAGGTTAAACTGCTGTGAATGTCCTGCTGAGGACGGTTCAAGGGTTGAAATGTCATTCATCCTTGATTAAGAATTTAAACTGGATTATTTGTACTCATTGCATATGGATTACTCAGAAATAGGACCGGTATGATAAAAGATCAGTTAAAGGAAGCTATTTCTTTTTTAAAAGTACATTCATACACATACACACTTAGATATTATATTTTCATTCATAAAATATGAATTATATGAATATACTCCTACAAATGTGTGCATGTGTATATATATATATATATGTGTGTGTGTGTGTGTGTGATATTATTGGGTTGAGAAGGATGTTTGGAAAGACCTACAAGTGCAATATTCGAACCTTTCTCAGAAATCTTCGTGTGGGGGTCCTCCAGTTGTATTAAAAAAATGAAGGTTAGCCCTCAGCAAAGCGTTTGCATTTTGTACATTTGTATTTTTTTTCCGGCCCTTTTTTTATTCTGACTTGCTTTTTGTTGTGTCCAGTCGTCGCGGCCAACGACCTGAAATGGCCCAGCACCAGCATGTTCCGCCCATTTGTGGAGGTCAACCTCATCGGTCCGCACCTGAGTGACAAACGCAGAAAACACGCAACTAAATCCAAGAACAACAACTGGTCGCCCAAATACAACGAGACATTCCACTTGTGAGTATTTTTTTCCCTGATCGCTTACTGAATGCTTCACGTTGTTCTTTGATGTTATGTAAACTCTACTCTCTGTAAGATCCTGTGCCCATATTAATGCGGATTTCATTCAGCTTTAAAGCGATTAAATCGGGTCCCACCCCCATGTACGAAAGGGTTCCACCGTTGGGATAATCTTCGTTTTAGTCGTTATAAATGCACGCATCAGCACATTGAAATACTGAAAAAACAAACAGAATACTTATTAACCCTTCAACGGGTGCCCCAATTTTTGGAACACCAGCAGGCGCGCGTGGCACAAAGTGCAACGTCTCTTGATTACTCCTGTGTAATACCAACCTTGATTTTACAACCTTGGTTTTACAACCTTGATTACTCCTTCTGTAATAAACTTTTTTGTTTTCAAATTGAAAATAAAAATTCTACGTTTTATGACAAGATATAAAATGTTGACAATATTTACAGAGCCCGACTTTGACCCAATGAGGCCCTGGGAAAAGCAGACTTTGGGGGCCCCCCTCCAAGTACAGATCAAGAGGGGAGTACAGGTCTCCCCCTCCCGGACCATGTTTCCACATGAACATGTGAGACACTCACCCAGGTTCCCCATAAGTTGGGACCGGAAATTCAAAAAATTTTCGACCAACAATTCAAAAAATTTTCGACCAACAATTCAAAAAATTTTCGACCAACAATTCAAAAAATTTTCGACCAACAATTCAAAAATTTGAAAAATAATTACAATAATAATAATAAGAGTTAATTTACTAATTTACTTTTTAGTGTTAATAAATAAATACATGAAATTTTGTTTTGAAATTCAAAATAGATCAGTCTGAAGTTATTACACCCCGCCCCCAAAAGAAATGAAAACCAGAAACGTCTATAGATATAAGTATGCTTTTATACTATAGTGGGTAGTAGTACTATAGTGGGTAGTAGTACTATAGTAGATAGTACTATAGTGGGTGCACTGTGCCCCACCCAGGATTTTGTTCTGTATCTCCCACTGCCCCCATTTACTGAATAAACCAAAAACCACATTTTCAAAAATATGTACAATTTAATATTAAATTAGGTGGGCCCCATAATTTTGGGGGCCCTGGGCAAGTGCCCCACTTGCCCATATGCGGAAATCTGGGCCTGAATATTGAGATGTATTTATAATTAAAGACCAAAGAATGCAGATACAATCGCCTTATTTCAAAACTGCCCGGCTTATTGGATCTAAGGACAACTCGCGAATGGATTCCTATTATGCCCAAAAACCTAAAAAACAATGAGATTGTCCATCTTAGTGATATGCGGGATACCGTGTAATAGCTGCACATTGGATCGACCACATCAACTCCTGCTTTTGTCGTATTGTAATCCAGTATAATCACCGGTTTACCACGATTAAATCACGGCTACCAATTAATGGAAAGGAATAGAAGGGTCAGAAAATCATACCTGCATTAGAAAGGGTGTATTTATAAATAGAATTTGCTTAGAACATTCAAGCCTTACATGTAAAAACAAACCATTCAAAATTGCGAAAAGGTTGCACTTTGTACACGGGAGCGCCCGCTGAAGGGTTAATCATCAGCCAAAGCTCCATGCAACAAAATGTCTTGCAAAACTATGAAGAAATTTAAATTGCCGCTTAAGGGGGTGTTAGGGCCTGTTCACATAGGAGTCCATTGCGTTGCGTTAAGGAAAAGATGACGTTGAGGCGAAAATAAACCAAACATAGGCGTTAAAAATTTCATTGCTAATCGTTTGGAGGTCTATGATTGGTTTATTTTCGTCTCAGCGTCATCTTTTCCTTAACGCAACGCAACGGACTCCTATGTGAACAGGCCCTTAGCCATACTTCTATGTGGTTTTGAGGCTAACTTGGTGTATTAAACAGAAACCCAGAGCTTTGTATCGAACACAACTGCGAAACCGTGTGAAGAATTTTGTGTTATCAGCTGCTCTTTTATGCGGCGTAATGGCTGTGATGCTGAACTGTTACTTCCTATCCCTTAACTCCCTCTAACTTCAGGAGCTTTAGGAAGTGTAAAGGGAACTACAATCCATGGGCCGAGTCCTCCATTGTGGGATAATTTTTCTTCCAACAAACTGGTTGAGTTCTCCCCAGTCGAACGCTTTTGCTAAAGCTCAGGGATTATCCACCCGGTAAACCAATCAAACTTCATCTTCCTCCTTCTTTCTTTAACGCAATGGAATGAGCCGTTCCATGTGATGTTAGCAAAACTAGCGTCCGTGGGAGTTGCCCAATCAAATCTGATGAATAGTACCTCAACTCTTTGAGGTTTCTGCCGAGTTACTTGTTGCATGACTAACCTCTGTCTCTGTTTCTCTGTTTCAGCATCATAGGCAACGAGGAGGAGCCGTCCTCGTTTGAATTGCACATTTGCGTGAAGGATTATTGCTTCGCGCGCGAGGACAGACTGGTAGGCGTCGCAGTGATGCAACTGCGAGACATCATTGAGCAAGGCAGCTGCGCGTGCTGGCTGCCCCTTGGCCGCAGGGTCAACATGGACGAGACCGGCTGGACGGTTCTGCGCATCCTGTCGCAGCGCACGAACGACGAGGTGGCGAGGGAGTTCGTCAAACTCAAGTCCGAGGTCCGGAACGACGAGAACATCCCCGTTCAGTAGAGGGAGGACGAGACAAAAATCCCGGTCGTTTCCCCCATGTTCTCCTTGCGGTCGGAGATCGGGCCCGCCCCCCTTTCGGACTTGGATCCGAGCCCGGCCGCCAAAACAAATAAATAAATAAATAAAAAAAGCTGTTCTTCCGGCATTTGCTCATAACGATGAACTAACTGTTTCCATTCATTGTGAGAATTATTACCGAGTACATTTTTTTCATTCGCCCCACACTCTTCGACGCCCCTCGATCTCGGGGGTTGTCGGCTCTTCAAACAAAGTCTTCATTCACTTCCGGTGGGGAAAATGTCAGGGGGGCATCCATCGCTGCCCCTCTTCTCAACGCTTCTCAACTTCCGCCGAGGCTGTTTCGGCGGGATCGATTTTTTCCTCCTCTTTACCGAGAAAAAAAAAATGAAAAAAATTGTATCAAGTTTCTGCAGGTCTCGTTTCGACGGAGTTCAGTTGGCAGCAAAAGTCAAACATGTCCCATCTCCGAGGCTCCTTTGACAGCGGATCGAAAGCTGCACTCGTCTACCAAAACCGTGATGTTTAATCAAAGTATCCCACAAGGCTCCACGCAACCTCGGATCAAAACAGTTGGGGAAATACAGCTTCCTTAAACCTTTTGTAAATTTCTTTTCCTGTATTCTTGGATTGTATATGAGTTTAATAAGTCTTGCTTTACTCGTGATTATTGGGTTTTGCCTCGTCTCACACATCAGTTTATTTCTCGCTCCTAAGTGTGAAATGTTTACTACAGAAAGTTTGATACTTATTGCATACGTCAATAGTTCTTCAGTTTAGTTCTCTCGACGGAAAAAATAGGTAAACTTTATTCCAAACTTGTACCACTTACCTTTCCGCCGTATCTTGGTAATTCTTATAAAATGCTTGATATTTCTCGCGTATTTAATAAACCTTGTCGAACATTTATGCTTCAGATTCACTGTGGTTTGCATTTTAAGTTGATATCTATTTTGAAAAATGAAATCACCGTTTTAAAAGTTAGTTTTTAAAATAACAGTTGAATTCTTAAAAAGCGTCTAAATTCAGCAACGCTTTCAGGAAGTTCTAAATATACCATTCTCGTTTACATTTTAGTTTCTAAAATCAATAATTTTGTTGCACGAATCAGACACTTCTAAGCTTTTGAACTTAAAAAAACACAATCAGTTGCATTGAGCTGGAAAAATAATAAGATATACACAATATTTTTTTTTGCTTTGCGTTGTTATAATTTCAATTGATACCATTTACAGAAAATATAAAATCGGTTGTAAGTATAATAGATTTTTTAAAAAAATCATAATAGAGGAATAAAATTATATGTGAGACATGGCAAAATCCACTATCAATATGTAAACTGGAACAGGTTAATCCCCTTGAATCAAAGTAACTTCGGAATCAATCAAAAATTATGGAGAATATTAATCAAACACTCAGGAGGGATTTTAAAAAAAGCCACCTTAAGTTCGCGTCAGAGCGAAAAAACAATTAAATTCAGTATAACTTCATATGTAATGTATATGAATTAACTTTAATGAATGTAATACTTGAATTAAAATTATACTTTGGAGCAATATTTTGGTATCAGCATTGGATGAAGGTTGATACAAAATAGTTCTGTATAATTTATGTTTGCTAACAAACACTGAGCAAAAGACATGTTCCCTTTTCGGATGATGCAGAAGTTTATGTTGAATGATCAGCCTCTTTAAACCGCCTACCAGCAATTCGAACAAGCTCTTGGAATTGGCAGCGTGATTTACGTAGAGTCATCAGCGAGTTGAATTTGACATCAAGAGCAGTTTATGTTCAACCCTCGCAATTTGTAGTAGTCTCAACCATTTTTAGATTGCTCATCAGCAATTGAAGTTGAGCCCATCACCCATTTAAGATACGATAATTTCAGTCGAATCAGAGTAACATGCTGTTTTGCAGTTGCTGTTTTATTTGTGCAATATTGTTAAGATTTGATATTCAAATTTTATAACTCTAAATTTTTTTTTCGTCAGAATCTTACCTGTTTGTTTTTCTGTCACTATCACCCACTTTTGATGATTTCATTTTTAGTGATGACTTTTAATTTTTGTCATGACTTTTCATTATACTTTAATTTTGTCGTGTTTAAATCATTCATCAGTAAAGGCCTCCTTCCCAGAGATAACCCTCTGTTCAAGCAAAATCTCTTTGGAGACCTCAGTGTGGATAATCAAATATCAAACTGAAATGTACTGAAATATATGTACAATTCACGATTTATACTGTATCTTTGAGTTTTGTTTATATATATATTATATATACATATATCCATCATTTCTTCTCTTCTCTTTTCTTTGGTAAAATTTATTCAAGCGGAATAGTTTATCGGGCCTTGAAAGCATGAGAATCGCCAGCCACAGTTTTAAATTGTAAAAAACTGCGCAACAACCCACTGCGCAATTGTGTCGCCGACCACAGTCTTTACCTGTAAAAAACTGCGCAACAATCCATTGCGCAGTTTTTATTTTCAAAGAAGTTTTTTTCATCAAATTTATTCTTTCATTCATTGAACTCTCAACTTGTAAAAAACTGCGCAACAACCCATTGCGCAGTTTTTGTTTTCAAAGAAGTTTTTTTTTTTCTTCAAGCTTATTCTTTCATTCATTCAGCCGTCGTTTGAAATGTTAACGAGCAAAGGCTGGCTGTATTTTATAAAATATCGTTTTGTTTGATTATCAGCACTACTGATATTTTATGCTAATATAAAATATAAGTACTACTGACATTTTTTTTTATTATTATTCTCAATTATAAAAGGAATCCATTCATAATTGTCAACACATTGACTGTTTTCGGGCAAAAATACATTAATCTTTGAAGACGAAAAAATACCTTCTTTAAAACCTCTTAAAATTTATTTAAGTGGAAATTTGTCCTGTAGTACTGGTACGTAATGCTCTCAAGGCCTCAAGTCAGCTGTTAATGTACTTAAAAATATTGGAGTTATATTTTGTACTTATAAAAATGTATTACAACCGTATTTTTCATTAAAACGGTATTGGAATTGTGTCAGTAATTCACATTTTGTGTAACTTCCATTTAAGAGTATTGAGTTTATGTCTGTAAAATTCCAATCACTGTGAACTATATCTTTTGATTTCATTGTTATATCTTTGTTAAGTTTGCATAAAATTATGTTAATTATTAGTTTTAGAGCATGATTTACAAATATGAGTTGAAAGTAATATGTAGCTGTTCTGGAAAAAAAAAACTAAAAGTTATAAAATGATGAAAAAGGAACACCTTAATTTCCTAATCTAATGTATCACACTATTCAAACAGATAAAGTAAAACGACGCTGTTGTTTTTACGTAAAAATCGAATTGAATAGCAACTTCAAAAACATGTAAAGAAGCGTAATCAAAATTATTAGGGATTTATTTTTTTCAAATCTGGATGCTTTGAACAACTTCAGTAGTCATTTAAAAATAAGTGCTGTAAAGAAGTCCTGTATAAATGTTTTCGTTGTTAGTTTTTTATAAATCTATTCAGGTAGGAGTTGTTAAAATCAGGCTACTTAAAAAAAATTTTTAACTTTTCCCTCCTCTTGTAAAAAAATGTTTAATTTTATACATAATGTTAGAATTAAGCATACGTGTCTAAACGTATACGTGCTGTGATGAAAAAAAAAAAAAACATTCATGTTTTCTAATATGATAATTATGAGAAACAGTGCACCTGTAAATATACTATATAGTGCTGTTTTGATTATAATTTCATATTTCAATTCAGAATTTTTTTTCTCGTTATATATAAAACTCAATAGTCTTTTTTTTTTTAAATTTTACTTGCTTCGGGACAAAAATGAAAGTATACATTTACCTCAACATCCCTAAAAAAGAAAGAATATTTTTAGCGACATCCAATAAGGACTTTGACATCTTACTACTTTTCTTGCCAACAGATGGCAGCAGTTACGAAACGAGATCTCCATCCTAGTGAAATTTAGGCTTTTTTGGAACTTCTATTCTGAAAATAGTGTTGCCTCTGTCTGAAACAAAAATGAAAAAAAAAATAATAATAATAATTTTAAAAATATCCTACTTCGGTGTGTGGCAAACTGTGTCTAATAATAATAATAATAATAATTGTTATCTGTAATTTTTCTCGAGCATACATTTTTTACAACATATAAATATATACATATGTAAATGTAAATGCTATGTCGATGCATTATTGTAATATAATTATACTACTAACTGGAAGATAGCGTTAAAGTAGGAGAAATACTCTATCGACTCAATGTGAATGTGATGAGACGCGCGTTCTTCGATTACTTGGAACAACTTTTTCTCTACTTGCAGGGCCGGATGACCTTAAAGTGGCCTTGAGGGAAGTGAGTGTGGCCCGCGACTTAACCTATATTTAGATATATTTAGGTTACCTTCCTTTGGTCACGATGGAAACTGATACTTGTGTGTTTATATTTTTATTCAGGGCTTGTGGGAGTATGGTATTGTTCTTCTAAATGTCACTTAGTTATGAGCCTGCCACTTCTTTCAAGCGTCTCTCAATTTCGAAGGCAAATAATCCTCGCCAAGTTCGCGAAAAAAGAAAAACCACGCTAAAATACTCAGGAAATTAATGTTGTATGAAGAGAATAACAGATTTCGAGATTTCACGTTAAGTAAATATATTCCCTATTGTGCTGGAAATTGCATATGAATGCATAGGCTCCTTTAGACTGCTTAAGTTTTGCATTCTGATAATTAACATATTCGCAGGTATATTCCCTTCAATATGAGGACATTAAAAATAAAAATAAATGTTTTTGGTAGACAAACCTTTTGGGCAGTTTCTAAATATTTTTTGTACTTGTTAAATTTATCATAAAATCATTGATTTTACATGAAAAACTAATATTCCATAAAGTTACTTCTCTAATATTTATAGACGAAAATTTCACTAAAAAATATTTTAATTTAAAAAGTAAATTATTCATTAATATGAATTAATTACCTAATTTTAAAAAATGGGGAAAATATGACTTATTATAATGAGGCATAACACGATCAAAAGCTTCATTCTAAATATGCAAGTCTATTAATTGCATAACACATTTATATCCCATTAACAACATACGTTGCCAACAAGAGGGCTTTGAATTCATAGACTAACTTTAATTGTCAAATGCTAACTTGAAAATATCTAAATAACTTTTACAAAAGTCACGTATTTGAAAAATTCTTTTATCTCTACAAAGGCAGTAAAATGGAAAAAATACTTAAACGTACTAAAGCCCTGAAAATTCAAGAAGTTGAAAAAAATACCATACATAAAAGCATAATGTATCGCACTCACCCACATTTCAAAGCCCTAAACAAACTTTACGGCATAAACTCCAGTATTAGAGCTTTCATTAAAAACTACAATCCTTAAAAGCGAGATCTATTGCACACACTGGCTGCAAATTTATGGAATTAATTGGTAAATGCTAAAATCGAAAAAAAAAACCTGAAAAAAATTATGCATGCCTTTATATGAGCCATTTATTTGCTACCAATAACGCTTAAAAACGCCATATCTTTTGACCTTTATTTCATATCCACAGAAACAAACATTTTTTTAGGAATTAGACAATTTATGAAAAATTTAGACGAGGCCTAAGTTATTAAAAAAGCCAGTTTTCAAATACTAACATATATCGAAATTATAATGGGTTTTATTAAAGTCCATCGTAAATGGTAAATTTACAAAAAAAAATTGAATGAATGTACAAGCGTCAAGTTTTTCTCTTTACAAAAGACCTGAAACGTTAGTGTGTGTTTTTGTAAAATATCATTGTACTGCAGTGAAATTCGAATGTAATTCTCATTGAAGAAGGGGGGAAAAAACTGACCAGAGATTTAAAGAAAAAAAAAAATGTCGTTCTGCCCTGCAACACCTGCCACCTTTTTTCCTTAAGAACTGTGAGCGTGCTGTGACTTTCAGATTTATATTTTTTATATTGCATCATTGTGAAGGTAGGGGATCTAGAAGCAGTAAGTCAGGTTTAAGTGCTTCTCTCGTTTTACGTGAACTTTTTAAAACATAATTTCGTGTGTGCTATACCGTGTCATTCACTCTTTACTGCCACTCAGTACCCGAAACTCTCTCGTTAAAAACCAGCACAAACACCCTTCTCACAATATTACGAATCTACTGTGCCAATCTATACTGATACGTGCATGAGAAGTGCATTTTAATTTACTTTTCACGCGAACACATCATTCATTAGTTCCAACCCCTCAGTTTCATGGACCTCATCCTCTCACGACTCTCATCTACCAATATATATATATATATATATATATATATATATATATATATATATATATATATATATATATATATATATATATATATATATATATATATATATATATATGTTTCCTCCTCGACCGCAGAACCCAGAGCCGCGCCAAGATTACATAATGAAAAGGGAATTTCCCTTTCCCAATTCGCGTCTTGAAATACGAACAATTAGAGGCGAATTACTCCACGAATATAATTTAATTCCCAAGCCCCCTTTAAATTTAGAATAATCATTCTTTTCCCACTAAATCCTTGACATATATATATATATATATATATATATTCACTGCAAAATCGAAGATTTCTATTGCATGAGTGTTATCTCTCACCAACAAAAATTTACTTCAAAAATATCCCCCGGCCTCTCAATAAGTAATAAACGACCAATGGCATATTACTTATTGCAGCATAAAACTTCATACTTAATTCAGTGGCCTTCTTATTTAGCCTTCAGTTATATAGGCAATGCATCTGTTCCACTCCGAACAGACCTGTTTTTTCGGAGGGCAAGGCAACTCTTAAAGATAACATTCTTAATCTGTATAAATATGTTTGTACTTTTCTAAATAAAAGTATGAGATAAGAAACAAATCTCCCTGCTTGCGCATTTAGTTCATAGAGGTTTCAGTTGCAAAGAAAGAAAGAAATTTCCTCCCCCCCCCCCCAAAAAAATACCCTATCTGGAATTAAAATGTCTGCAAACATTAAATAATTAAATGATGTAACAATAGTAGCTTTAAATGGTGATTTTACTGCTGAAAAAGGGTAGAAAATCCTTCAGCAGCATCATGAAGAAGAAACACAACATCAACAGCATTTTCTATGAAATGTTATCTACAGTAACAAAATCCTTCATCTAAATAATCAAACAATCTAAACCGTCAACAGCATTAAACAAACGACACGAGGATTTCAGAAGAATCAGCAGAAGTAAAACAGTTCCGTAAAATATCAGATAAAATGTTCCTTTAAAAGTCGACAGCAATTATTTACAATGAAATAACAGCCTCGGTCCTATTTTATTAGGTAGACCTTTTTTGTTATAAACCTGATCTGCTCCAAAGGCACCATTCGTCAATAAAAGTTAACGTTCTCCGTTTGTAGAAAGAGGTTTCATGGCATTGTACATTTCCAAATACATATTTGTATCCTTTTCGAGCTGAAACTAAATAGTTCCTATAGATCTTATATCAAATCAGAATCGTCGTAGTTAAATAGGACTTTGTGAGGTAGGACGAACAAAAAATTATACGACACGTGATTGAAAAAAAAATAGAATAGACGAACACGTGTAGATGTATATTAGTGATAGATGACAAATTTTGAACACTCTTGTTCAGTATTACCTACTGACTTTCTTTTTCTAAATGATGCTTAGGTAGATTTACGAGTTCATCCGAGAAGCAAAGGCAGATCAGGGACCGTTTACTTGTCCGTTTTGTTTGATTTTATTCAATTCTCCTGTTGAAAAGAATATCACCTCTTTCAGTTCTTTTGTTTAAAACTGTTTGCATGCTTCAAGGGTAATTGTTTTCATTAACAATCTGAACAAACAAAAAAAAAAAGAACAGATGTACGAAAGTATTATCTTTTCTCTTTGAGTAATGATCTCCATGCTGTGCAAATGATAACAACATCTGTGTATTTTGACAGCAGTTGCTTGTTTATACGTTTTCTTTTGTTTGGCTTATCAGAAAATTTCTGCTGTTATATTATTGTCAATATTGATTCAGTCAGGAGAATACTTAACGAGTTGTGCTTTTCAAAACAAGAAAGTGGAAGGAAAATTAATTCTTTTGTTTATTGTAACAGCTAGAAATCTTTATAAGTGATGATAATGAAAACTCGAACTGATTCCAAAGCCCAATCAGATCACAATCTTCCCCTGTGGTTAATTTTTAATACTTTTTTTTTTTTTTTTTTTACAGAGGGGTAATCTTTAACTCTTAGGTCTGTTCTTCGATATTTCGGTAAATTTACATGTTTATGCTTCTGTCTAGTTCATTTTTTTCTTTAAATTTCAGTTTGATTTAATCTTTTTTATCCTTGTTTGGAGACTAACTGCAGATACGTTATTTGCTCTTGACATTCGATATTTTGATTTTTCGGTTAGTGTCCCGTTTCATCTTCGAGATTATTTGTTCATTTTCAAAATATATTTTTCTTGATATTTTTGTTTTGTAGCTAGTTTCATATTTTTTTAGTTTGGGATTTCATATCGGCAAGTTATCATATCAACATTATGAGTGATCATACCAACATTTTCTGAGCATTATGGTGTAAATGGATTAACATTGCTATATTTCGTTTTGAAAATATTTCAGGTGGTTTTAATAACCGGCATCTATTGCAAAAAATAAATATCGTGATTGTTCAAGCACATAAAAACAACCCAATTCTTAATGAAAAATGCCTAATCACTGTTCACATGGGGTAAATAACTTTTAAATACAAAACTTAAAGTGAAACCCAATTAACTGCTGTTGATATCACTGGAAATACCTGCTAGATTTTATCCCAAATATGATTTCCTACATGTATTTGAAACCAAGAGACAGGAAAACGTCATTTTAGAGTAAAAATTGCAGAGAAAAATTTGCTTTATGCTATTAGGTATTCTTTTAAAGTTCAAAATGTTCTGCGGTCGAAAGATTATCAAATTATTTATTGGATACTTTGAAATGATAGTAAAACAAACAAAGAATTGCAATCTTAGTCTAAGATTTAAGTTTTTTAGAATATAAACGTTTAAAGGTAAGTCCTGATCTTCGAAGAAAATGGTAGAATTGTCGTGAGAGGATGTTTTGACAGTCAAACCTACTTAAAATTAAACATTTTCTTAGTAAAAAACGTTTCAGAAGTACAAAGAATTTACTAGAACTGAAGCTCGTTTTTAATAAACATGTAATAAATTCTATTTAATATAATTGTGATTTTATTTGGTAAAAAAATATATAAAACAAACGTGTAGATATAGTGGAATAAACTTAACTGTAAAGTTGTTCAGATGTCTCGTTTAATGCTGGGCTGTTATACAGTGTACGACAATAGAATAGATAATGCAGTTAGATCCCAAACTTAATAGTCTCCAATGAATCTGAAATAGTTATAATAATCAGCTCCACCAAAAAAAAAACGCTTTGTCGTCTAGTCAGCACAGTTGTGTCAACTTCAGAACAGGATATTGTCATGTGTGGCTGTCTATTTTGGTTTGGGAATACCAGTTTTTGGACTGAATTCATTAAAACAATTTCTGATTTAAGATTTGTTGAAAGAAAAAAAACCGCGCTAATTGATCTCGGCTGTTTCATATTGGATTTAGATTGTACGCGTCGCATTTTTTTTTTTCCGTAAAATACTGAAATTGGAAAAAAAATGTATTAATCCACATGGAAAATTTTCAATCATATCTGTTGTTTGCTTGACGGGAGATCGGCTTCCTTATAAAGAAATTTAGGATATTTAAACTCGAAAAGAAAGATGACTGTACTGAAAAAAAAAAAGCTATTCATAGGGGAAAAGCAAAAATTATATTCCCCTGGCTGTGGAGTTTCTTTTTTTTTTTTTCGTTTTCAATGACACTGATGCATTGCCATTCGAAAGTCGATTTCAGTGCTCAATAATGTTCACCAAAAAAAAAAGGATTTTACATCGAGAAAGAAGAAATATGTTTTTTTATGGTAATTTTTGAAAATGACTCTTAGATTCCATGCAATGAAGTTGCATTACACTAAAAAAAATTTTGACCTACCCTAATTTACTGTCGATAAGTTAAGAACGTGTTATTGAAACATTTAACTTTTACTTCAGTAGTTACCTTCCACTCCGTTCCAATCGGGTTTCTTCAGATAAACTGGAAATTTTGCAACTAATGTAAAATTGTTATGTCAAGATAAATTCGACCTCAACTTCTGGTAGAAAGTTCGTGTAAGTTTCAGCTAAGTTCCAAAAATTATACGATTCATTTGTTTATTTGTCGCTGAATTTAGGAAGTCCTACTGTAGTTCTAAATTCAAAAACCTTTATGTGTGATATGTTAACAATTGTCATCGTGAATTGTTATTAACAAGTAGATTTATTTGGATTTGATTGTCTATGGATTTTAAAATTTAAAAGAAAAAAAGCTTTCTAGTTTAATTTGTTTGTAAAAGTTTCAGGAACTTTTTACTTAAAGATAGCTAAGTTTAATACGCGTGTGTCGTTCTATGACGAATCTTTTCCAATTGACATAAAAGTTTTAATAAATTAGACACCGAGGAAATTTTGCCTGTTGTTTCATATATTTCTTAGCGCTATCTCAAACAGTAGAACGAAGCTTTGTAAAAAAAAAAAAAAAAAAAATTTGAATGCAGTCTTGTTTCTCCTCAAAAAAGAGCATTTATGTAATCTAGTCTTTTTTCTATTGGTCATTTCGAATCACGTGTCATTACATTTTTATTCTTTTAAAAGGAACTTCATTTTTGTACAATATTTTAAACTGCACGTCCTTAAACGAAAACAAAAAAACAGAAGATTGATACCACTATTTGTACAGTGAAAACAGTTTTCCCTGGTTAGATTGTACTATTTACACATGTTAGCAATATGCAAAGATTTTTTCACGTCAGCAAAAAAAAAAAAAAAAATGCACGGAAGTGATGCATCCATAATGAAGTGCAATAGGGGGCATTCCTTTTCGATTCGTTTGCATGTACCGTTCACGTGAATGTGTCCACTTGTAAATATGATGCCGTGTGATGCGTTCTATTTTTCTGATCAGTTATATTGTGTTAGACACTTCGTTCTATGTTTATTACCCAGAAGCCGCATTGTTTGTATCCATCTATTTCAAATATGTACTATTTTTCTAAACTCCAGACACTGTCGACAGTACTTAATTCTAGTCTCGACTTGTTTCCCTCGGTAGTTTTCGTGTATTCAGCTTTTTCTCACGATGTACCTTTATATATTATGGAGTACTGTTGTTTTTTTTTTATTTTATGTATATGAGTTCAATACTTTACTGAGCCTGCTCACATAGGAATCCAGTAGCGGAAGCGTAAAAGGAAAGATGGCGCCGAGACGGAAATAAACCAATCATAGACGTTCAAAATTTCGTTGCTAATCGTTTGGAGGTTGGTCATTGGTTAAATATATTTCGATACTTTACGCTTCCGCTACCGTAGCGGAAGCGTAAAAGGAAAGATGGCGCCGAGACGGAAATAAACCAATCATAGACGTTGAAAATTTTGTTGCTAATTGTTTGGAGGTTTGTCATTGGTTAAATATATTTCGATACTTTAACGCTTCCGCTACCGGTAGCGGAAGCGTAAAAGGAAAGATGGCGCCGAGACGGAAATAAACCAATCATAGACGTTGAAAATTTCGTTGCTAATCGTTTGGAGGTTGGTCATTGGTTAAATATATTTCGATACTTTAACGCTTCCGCTACCGGTAGCGGAAGCGTAAAAGGAAAGATGGCGCCGAAACGGAAATAAACCAATCATAGACGTTGAAAATTTCGTTGCTAATCGTTTGGAGGTTTGTCATTGGTTAAACACATTTCAATACTTTAAAGCTTCCGCTACCGGTCTCCTGTGTGAACACGCCCTTAGAGGCTCGAGAGTCAATCTTTCCGTTGTTAGGCATCGGGTTATTTTCAAATCATCGATTAGTAATTTTGACACTACCTTAAATTTTGATAACTCTTGATTTCAGATGGTTGCTATCTGTATTATGGAATAAAATTTACCGTCATATTAACCTCAGTTATACGGATGCAAAAAACGATACGTGATAATACACTATTTTTACTGCATTTTATCTAATATATCTGGAGAAAATTAACAGTTTTGTTTCATTTTTCACATCAAAAATATATGAAAAGAAAAAAAATTATAATAAAGGGGTCTGGAACACAAAACTTTTATTTATTTTTACAAGTTTTATATTGATTTTTTTTCCTCGTGGATGTTTTTTATAAAAATCATTATTCATGTAATTTGGCAGTATGAAGTAAGTTTAAATTTAAATTTTAGATAACGCTAATTTTTTTTATATGTATGCCAAACAAATGGCTCTGTTTGCATGCTTTATTAAAGTCTAGGGCATAGAAAAGTTTTCAAAATACTTAAGGCCTAAAAAAATTTAATTAAATTTTTAACCACTTTAAAGTGATTAAAAATTTAATGAATAAAATTTGTTAGCGATAAAAAAAAATCATTTTTTAGCTTAAAGAAAAAATTGTTTTAGACTGTTTACTCTAAATCAAATGCTTGAAAACATATTAAATCAGAATTTGATACTAAAAATTCTACAAAATGCTAATTATTCGTGACATTTGACACTTTGAAATTCCGTTTAAAAGTAAGTTTAAATTCAAATTTAAATCATGCTCAGTTTTTTATATATCTGCTAAACCAATTTGCATGCATTTTTTATCTTTAGGCCATAGAAAAGTTTTCAAAATACTTAAGGATTTAAAAAAAAGTATTTGTTAAATTTTTAACCGCTTAAAAGTGAATAAAATTTCAATAAATAAAATTTTTTGGCACCAAAAAAACATTTTTTAGCTCATTGTTTACTTTGGACAAAAACTGGTTTAGATTTTTCACTCTAGATCAAATGACTAAAGACAGTTTGATCCAAAATTTGATACTAAAAGTTTTACAGAATGTTTTGAGCCGCGATGTATTTTTTTGTTTGTTTGTTAGTTTTTGTGTCCCAGATCCTCTTAATGTATTTGACAAACTACGGATAAATTATTGCGAATAATAAGCTACGGATAAAACCCAAACTCGGAAAGATTGATTTTCGACCTCCATTGTGTTGCTTTATAAGTTTTGTCAGTCCTTCAAACGAAATGTTTCTTAGTATGTTTATCAGTCTGTACTGTATAACATTGTACTTAAAGATATTTTTTACAAATAACATACGTAATAGTTGTAAAATAACCTATGGATATGTAAATTGTGTAAAGGACCGGTATAATAAGAGGTTATTAATGTTTATAAAATTATATTGGGGTGTTTATTTGTAAACAACCATTAGATTTTGTTGTTGAAATTCCATACTGATGACATAGAAACACATGCTGAAAGTTTTTTGACGAACTCGCAGCTAGGAAAAAAAAATAATTTTTCTCATATAGACAGGACGTCAGCTCCGCTCAAAATTAAACGTTTTTTCCTGAAATGTATTCAATTTGTAATCATCCACCCCCAAAAAATAGCGTCAAAAACGTCATGGCGCATGCGCTACGTCATCTCAAGCATGCCTGTTTCTAATCGAGTAGAAAATCTTTCGATCCTTAACATGCATAAAAATCGGATTTCGTACCGAAATATTCATGTATGAGGATTTACATCTCTAAAATTTGCATGTTTTACATTTCTTCTGTAAATAACCGAAAGTCTGTCAAAGATAAAAACTGTCAAAGTATTACTGACATTTGGAAAAAAAAAAAACAAAGGCTAAATTTTTGGTGTTTTTTATAAAATGGAAAGAAAAGAATAATATTCTATTTTGTAAGGTATTTTTTTCAAAATTCGATGCTCAATCATTGCACTCTCATGCAGTTGGAGGCGTTTCCTTTTACACTTGAATACAAAGTAAAACAGTATATACCTTCGAATTACCACCCCTCCCCGACCCCCCTTTCCCCCATTCGACGAAGGGTGCAAGTTCCCCACCCCCTGTTATGAAGTAAACACATATAAATGTGTTTAAAGTGACTATGAACACTCCAAACTAGGCCATCCGTTCTTTCCCCCTTGTAAATTCCCGCCTTTGCGTTGCATTGTGGGTGTAAATATGTTCGTGACGAAATATCGATGTGCACTTTTTTTACTCTATACCTAGCATTCTCACTAGAAACTAAGCTATTCTCCCTACTCGTTCTTATAATCGTGTTCTCTCTTTTTTGTTTTTGTGCGTGTGTCAATTACTTTCTACTGCAAGCGTAATTCAGAAATAAACTTTTCGTGTACATTTTGTAATGTTTAAACGCGATTCACTAGTTATTAGAAAAATTCGAGGATTACGAGACAGGTACAGATTTGAAAAAAAATGCGTAATTGCTCTGTATCATGTGACTTACCTGTAAAAGAGACTTTATTTTAACCGTCGAATCCTTAAACTTGTACATTTTAAAGTCTCGTGAAATGTTCAAAGAAGTAGTAAGTTTTAGCTAAAATTTTGTGCTGTATCAATTAGGCAGTTAAATTTGAAATAGCTTAACGTGAGTCTAAAACCGATTTACTTCAAGAACAGCGGAGAATTCGACATTTTTTTTTTTTGACCCCCCCGTCAGATGCCACGGTACGTTTCCCCTTTTTGTACAAACATATACATTCTCGAAGATAACTGACTAGTTTCCAGTGCTCATTGTCGCTTTAAACGAATTGTAAATATTACCTTGTACAGTTCTTATTCGCTTGAACGAAATCAAAATGTGTAAATGTTCCGAAAGATTTTTTTGGTTTTTTTTTTTTTTTTTTTGTTCTAGGTTTTCAACTACACACTAATCAAAATGATATTGTTTTTTCGTTTTTTGATATTTAATAGGACCAATGAGGTGAGGTGTTTACGGTTGGAGAAGCTGTTTAAAAATTTTTTTACATTTTGCACATTTTTTAAATGAATGTTTCCGTTCTTCACACCGTTCTCTCGTTAAGTTTCGAGGGGTGGAGTGTATTTCATCCGCAGTTTTATGAAAATAAAACTATCACGGTGATGTGACACGAGCAAACGCAACTCAACGCAACGAAGGAACCTTAGGTACATGTCGAAAAGATTAAGCTTATACGGAAAGATTTGAACTCACGTGTCCGAACGTGTATCGATTGTCAGAAGACAACTGCAGCGATGAACATATCGATTAATCATATTTCCGTTCGGTTTATAGTTTGAGATATAGATATATATATTTATAAAACCTAAAACTTTATATTCTTAATTACGAAAATTCGCGACATATATCTGTCTCTAAATAAAGCTTCGTTTCGCAATTATTTCTTTTTTAAAATTACGGAATGCAATAGTTAATTCCACTTTCGGGATGTTTTTTTCTTTTCAAATTGTGACTTGTGTTTGTTTTAATCATTTGTGAATTTCGTATTTTCCGTTTAATCAAACCTCACTAATATGTCGAGCTCCGATTTAAACTTTTTTAAAATAAAATTGCTGCACAGGAATAAGAAACGTAATTTGGGATTCATCACAAAATAGCCACACAGTATTAACAGCAATTTAAAGGAAAAAATCGAAATCTAACACTCCCTCTTTATTTAACGGAAACTTTAGCTTCGTTGTCTCGTTTGAAAATTCAGGTTCTTTCGCGTCAAAGCATAGCGAGGGAATTATTAGAGAAAAAATGTTAAGTCATGAAATTTGATAAACTTATTCCACAATGGATTAGAATAACATGTTTGTGAAGAAATTTCAAAGTCAAATTTTATTCAAAGTACACGATACAGTACCAGCTCAATCAATTTCATGTACTTGAAGTAAACTAAATTAAATTAAAAATCCTCTAAAATCAGTACAAAATAATTACTTTCTAATTGATAATAAATTTCGATTCAAATTTTAGATTTTATAAAAAAAAAAATTCTTTAAAAAATTTATTAGTCAGGATTCGACGAAATCGCCCTGATATACAGATTTTTGGGGTCTTCAGTATATATATATATATATATATATATATATATATATATATATATATATATATATATATATATATATATATATATGTGTGTGTGTATATATATATATATATATATATATATATATATATATATATGTATATATATATATATATATATATATATATATATATATATATATA